>BROG01000325.1:600000-799395 GCA_030159075.1 Atrina japonica | reverse complement strand
TATGAATGTGTTGATATTACATGTGAACCTTGTGAACTTAAATTTCATGTATTGAATTATCATATATCGTATACATTGTATATATCATTTAAAAAGAAACACTATTATTTATGTACCATTTTTTTAGACACTGTCATTGTCGAACAACCATGTTTCAGAATTTTGTATCAATACATTTTAAAAATTTTATGTATCACTTCTCACAAATGTTAGTACATATTTTCAACATGTTTTATCTCATGACAGATCACCTTTGTATTATACACATACACAGTATGTTTGTATAACATTTTTGTTTTCATGGAATTGTACAATCATTTATTGTTTACCTTTTTTTCTTCTGTATCTTCATCATAAATGTTTGAGGACAAAAATTTTCCCCGAGCCCAGAGGGAATTGTCATACAGGAACTGCATATTTGTACTGTCCGTGTCACATGGATTTTACACACCCGGGTTCCAGTACAGTTATTGTGAATACAAAAGACTGTTTATTCAAATCACTTTTGAAATGACCGTAAAATGACCTACATAGGTGACCCCTGATTAAAGTTCAGTTATTCTGAATGCAATCTTATTGTGACGGTTTTGTTCAATAATCAGCTACGTCACAGTAACTACTATTGACTCAAGTCGAAACGATTTTCTTGACATTTTAAGTTTTCGTATGAATGACAAATGATATACGCATAGAAATCATTATTATTTTTATGCACCTCAATGACAAGAGATCAGAAATAAAACAATAATACTATAATGCTGCAGTACCATTTTCATAGATAAAATCAACGTCTTTTACCACTAACACGTCTACATTTTTCTAATATACATATAGGTATATGTTAATATGTTAGGTACATATGTTACAACATTAATCGCGCAAATAAAAGCAGCGTAAGAGATCTGATTTAGTACATGCAGCACTATACACCAGAATAATCTGACCTATATATGCTGACGTCAGATATTGCGATAATGCATTTTTTGGCTAAATGAATTATCTCATTATTCTTATGTTATTATTATACCTGTGAATTTGCAGCACCGCCACTGGTACTTTTTTTCATTTATACTTTAAATAACATATTTGAATTACATGTACATGTAATTGCAAGTCATTTTATATCGAGGACATTGAATCATCTACTTAATAAAGTGGTTAGTAAATAACACTAATAGAAAATCAAAGTTTTCACACTAGTAAATATTTTGATAAGAACTTTGATTTACTACAGTAAATACTTGTTGATTTCCAATCGTAAAAATTTTGATTTTCCATATTAAACTGTAGTAAACTATAGTGAACTATAGTTTACTATAGTATTTTTGGGGCTATACACCAGAATAATCTGACCTATATATGCTGACGTCAGATATTGCGATAGTGCATTGCTTGGCGGGATGTATTTACTTCTTATATTATTGTTAACTGATTCGAGACATCAAACTAACACTATGAACTGCATATTTGTGCTGTTCGTGTACTTATTTTATTACTATTGTTCATAGATAAAATCAACGTCTTTTACCACTAACACGTCTACATTTTTCTAATATACATATAGGTATATGTTAATATGTTAGGTACATATGTCACAACATTAATCGCGCAAATAAAAGCAGCGTAAGAGATCTGGTTTAGTACATGCAGCACTATACACCAGAATGTTACGTTGTGTGTTGGAAAAATTGTAAACTATAAATGTATATAGACCTAAATTTATTATTTTATTATACCTAAACTATAGTTATATAGGGCTATATAAAATAATAGTGTTAGGAGCTCGCTCTCACACGGGAGGGGGGCCTTGTTTTCATTGTAGTTTATTCGTAATTACATTGTTTGTACATACATATGCTTCTATTTTCAGCTCATCTTTTCTTTCGTTTTGTATGATGTAAGTCTATTTTCTTTACGTATTTCTTCAGTAAGTATGAACCAAAAGTAAATCTTGCTTTCAGCATGTTTTCGTTGTTGAAGCGCATGCCCGAGTTCTGACTGATGCCCATCTTTCGTACTCCGTACCCGTTGCTACGGATTCCGTACTCCGCAGTATGGAGTATATAAGGTGTCCTACCTCAGCCCATGTCCTTGAAAATAAAGAAAACACATTAAGACCCAAAATTTTCGAAATAAGACAAAATAGTAATGATGGATTATTTATTCAAGCATCTTTGTTTGATAAACTTATTGATAGTTTAGTAGATACAGGCTAGATACAGTGGATACAGTATATCATTTCTTCATAGTACAATTTTTCTTAGTTTACCTGATGATAAACGTCGAATTCTCGATAAAATTGTGGTGAATTACATATAGCGGATGGGGTAGCTGTAACACATTTAGGTATGGGTGTATTCCCACCCACTCAAAATTGGTGAACAATTACGATATTGCCGCATGATAGTGGCTGATAATGAAGTACCTGCAGTATTAGGTTATGATTTTCTCAGAGAAAATGATTGTGTAATGCATGTCGGAAATGGTTCGCTCACCTTCAACGGAGAAAATATACCATGTTAGTTAGAAAGTCAAAATTCTAAGAAAATGTTTCGACTATCGTTCACTGAAAATTTGATAATACCAGCAGCAAGTGAAATGATTATTCCTACTCAAATTGTGGGCAATAAACCTATATGTCACCATGCTATGGTAGAGACAGGGTAGGCAAAACTTTATTTAACCCAGTAACAGATACAATACCTGTTAAAGTCATTAACAGAGAACCATTACAGCTGAATGTAAAATTGTACACTCGAGTCAAATTATTGACGGCAAATCTGATAAAATCCAAAACATATGTAATACCGAAAATGCATATTCAAGGACCAATGATATCCCAGAGTATATAAAAAACATTGTAGAAGCATGTACATCAATTTGTCTCCCTTGCAAACCATTATGTAAACCAAATTTAAAATGACCTATATAATTGACCTCGGATTCCAGTACAGTTATTGTGAATACAAAAGACTGTTTATTCAAATCACTTTTGAAATGACCGTAAAATGACCTATATAATTGACCTCGGATTCCAGTACAGTTATTGTGAATGCAATCTATTGTGACGGTTTTGTTCAATAATCAGCTACGTCACAGTATGTGCATGCGTGATATGAGAAGAAGATTTTGGATTGGATTTTAAGTGATTTTAAGTGATTCATGTGATCAAAGTGCATATAGAACATGTGTATCTGTGTATTCTTAGATATATTATTCGGATTGATCGTAATTTCTTCTGTTCCTGAAAATGAGGTCAAGATCTAAGAAAAGAAAGAATAAGCGCCAAAATGTTAGCGGTGAAAGTCAACAGAAATTCTCTGAGAACAGCTTTCAGTGTGATGAATTTTGTGAACTTACAATGTCAAGTTTACCAAGTCAAAGGAATTTAAAGATCGGAAGTGAGCCGAGTTCACAACCATGTACAAACTCTACACAGTCCACCCCAGCTGCAGACAAAGGTGTGGATTTTCGACCCATTATCGATAACCATGTATCGCCTATCGGACACTAAGGACCACAAGCTAGTTTTGTTGGCATGGAACCATTGACACCATTGAGTGTACCGTCAAATCGTGAAATCGGCGATCAAATTGATAATTTATTCTGCTTATCAAGCAAATATGCGATAAACTTAACAAACGTGATCAAACTGAGATGGAATTAAACGATACCGGATATAGACATGGCAGTTGATAAAAAATCGGAGATGGATGATAGATATGAAAATAAAAGTTAGTGAAATGGACTCTGCATTTGAGAAGAATAAAACTGAAGCTAAGGATATGAAGGAGAGTATGTTTGATTTACAAATTAGAGTAGTGAGGGCGGGCATACATACAGAACAATTGGAAAGTAATATAGACACACTAAATCACAATTTTCACGAATTGAAGGATAGACAGATAAATCTGGAGTCTCCTCGATCTATGAGAGACACTTTACTGACATTTATGAAACTGAAGAAGATACTGAAGAAACACTTAAAGGATTTTTACGACAGAGATGAATTTACAAAAAAAGATTATTCATTCCAAAGAGTACACAGGATAGGAAAGAAACAGAGAGATAAAAATAGAACAATTGTGGCGAAATTTCAATATATAAAGACAGGGAGAAAATACGGAAGAAAGTCCACGTGTATTAAAAAACAAAAGATTTGGCGTCAATGAACAATTCCCAAAGGAAATCAATGATAAACGCAGTGTTGTACTCCCATTTCAAAGAAGCAAAACGACAAAACAAACGGGCAGTGTAAAATGTTGACCGGTTATTCATTGTTTGGCAAGAATTTACTCTACCGGAACATCGTAATAATACGGATAGTGAGCAGGAAAGAGGACAAATGTCACACACTCGTAAAGGTCACGTACCAGGCGCGCTTCCAGATATAGCCTGGGTTCCTGGCCCAATCTTACTTCGTCGATAGGGCCAGGCGTAATACAATCCACGTGACCAAGTTATCAGCGCAATACAGGGCAGAAATTATCACGTGACCAAGATACCGGATATAGAAATGCGCATGCTAATATTAGTAAACAGAGAAAATGGCGGTATCCATCTCGGTATTCAAACAAGCAATCACGTCAGATTCTTGCTAATATAGTAAACATTATACTTGCTTATGTCTGTGGGATCTTTATTGTGTATTTCTACAACGATTGAGTGCAAATGATGCATACATCATGCGTATAATACGCTGTATATTCTCGTATCACATCGATCGAGTATGGGGGCACCATGTTTGTTATTATTTGAAGCTATCCCACTAAAGAAAGAAGATACCAATTATAATGCCTCTATTTGGAACTCCTCGGACTCTAACCATAGTAGTGTATTATATACAGGTAGATATTTAACTTTACTTTCTGTAAATGTTTGTGGTTTAAAAAGTAAACTTAAATGTCTTGAATTTATACAAGAAATTCGTAAATACGATATCTTATGTTTTAGTGAAACTAAAACTGACAACGCTGATATTCTTAATATTGATATACAGGGTAACTTTTTTTTCTTGAAAAATAGACATGATCTGCCATCACATAGATATAGCGATATACATAAGGCAAGAGTTAGCTCCATTTGTTAAACTTGTCGAATCAACATGTAACAGTATTTTATGGATCTCTATTAAAGGTGACTTGCTTAACCTGAAAGATAATACTTTACTGGGAGCAGTATATACCCCCCCCCCCCCCCAGATAACTCTAAATACTCTTGACCAGATATATTCACACAAATTGAAAACGAACTACAAATACATGTGTATTATTGGTGATTTCAATAGTAGATCTATCAGATTAAGCTTTTTTATTGATTTGTCTGAAAATGACAATTTTGAAAATTAAGGCCCATATGATCGTCAATTACTGGACCTTTGCAAATATAATACTATGTTTATACTTAATGGTAGAGTAGGTGCTGATGATAAGGAAAATGAGTATTGTCAAAGTGTGGCTGATCAGAGGGATGATATTAACAGTATAGTTGACATGTTTTCATCGGTTAGTAGTTGTGACATGAATAGTGATTTTATAATGAAGTAACAGAAAATATTTCTAATATTCTTGTTTCCTCTGCAAAACAAGTTTTTGGCATTAAAGTAAAACATGTTAACATTATGAGTAAATGTCATTTTAAAAACCATGGTTTACCAAATATTGTAAAAGTGCACTACAAAACTTTAGATAAGCAAAGAGAATGTATATGGTGGTGAAATATTCAAAAATGATTTATATGTGAAGGAGAAGAGATATAAGCAAACTCTAAAGAGATCAGTCATTAATCATATATCTAGATTAAAAACCAAACTTAGTACTTTAAGAGCTAGAAATCCAAAGAATATTGGAAGATTATTAATAGTAATTACACAAAACCAAAATCAAATGTACCGATTAATGAATTATATGAATTTTTCAAAGAATTGAATGCTGGTGGCAATTATCAAGTAACTCCAGATTATGTTTTGTCTTTAGAAGAAATGAATATACTACCAACTATAAATGTAAATACTGAAATTAATGAACCTATATCTGATGATGAAATATTGAAATGTGTGAAACCATTGAAACGAAACAAATCATGTGGTCAAGACTGTATATATAATAAATATATTATAAATTTCATAGATTATTTATTGCCTGTTTATATTGCTTTGTTTAATACTATTTTTACAGTGGTGTTGTACCCTAATAATTGGTTACTATGAAACATTGTTCCAGTCTACAAAAATAAAGGTGATGTCAATGATAAAAAAGTACCGACCTATTACAGTTGTGTTGGTAAATTATTCACTTCTATTTTAAACCAAAGATTAACTACTTATGCTGACACAACTGTTGATCATATTTTTTCTTTACATTGCCTCATTGAATTGTTTTAAAATATAGGCAAAAGGCTATATTGTGCATTCATTGACATTGAAAAGGCGTTCGCCTCTGTTTGGAGATTGGAATTGTGGAACAAAATTTTGAATAATTCAGTTAATGGAAAATGCTTCAATGTTACTGTTAATATGTACAATGGAATTAAGGCAAAAATTAAGGTCAATGTTTTGTCTGAAAGCTTCCCATGTACTAAAGGAGTTAAACAAGGCGAAAACCTGTCTCCTTTTTTGTTTTCAACATTTTTGAATGACCTTGAATCCATGGATCGAAGGATCAGTTTCAAATTTATATGAAAATGAAAATTAATATATATTCTAAATTGTTTGTTTTATTATATGCCGATGACACGGTCTTGTTCTCTGATTCTAAAGAGGATTTGCAGTACCAACTCAGTACCAACTTGGTATTTTTGTGAATACTGCTCATTTTGGCACTTGAAAGTTAATGATGGAAAAACTGAGGTCATGGTTTTTGGTAGAGGGAGACAACCTACAGATTTAAAATTTGTATATAATGGTACTGATATTGAAATCGTAAATAATTTACCAGTTGATTGTCAATTAGATTTATTTGATAAAATTGTTTCACCAATTCTATTATATATAGCTGTGAAATATGGGGTTTTTCAAACAGAGATGTAGTAGAAAAATTACATTTGAAATTTTGTAAATATATTTTGAACCTTAATAACTCTACACCAAATTATATGATTATATGGAGAACTGGGAAGATATCTTCTGGCTATTAACATTAAGGTACGAATGATTACTTTCTGGGCAAAATTGGTATACTCTAATTAATTATGTACATTACATAAAATTACCTGTACATCTTGGATGAACTGTATATCCTTGATTAATGTGGATTATCATATATTTGGTTGTCTCATACATTTCCTAGTGTGAATTGGTCAAGAAATACTGTTCATAGAATATTGTATTATCAATTTGTACAGAAATGGTAAAGTGATATAGCTAATTCACCTAAAGCAACCAACTATAGAATTTTCAAAACAACACTGAGTTTAGAAAGTTATCTTGTACAACTCCAAAACAAAAATGCAAAGATTTTATGTAAATTTAGATGTTGTAATTTTAAATTACCAATTGAAATCGGTAGATGGCATAATATTCCAAGATGTGAAAGAAAATGTACACTTTGTAATTTAAATGAAATTGGAGATGAATATCATTACCTTTTAAAATGTAGCAATATTGATATTGCATCCATAAGGAAAACATTATTACCCGAAATATATCATTCTAATTCCAATTTATTTAAATATAGAAACCTTATCAATTCTACAAATAAAATTCTGTTGTTAATATTAAGTAAATTTAAAAGTTATATTAGGAACAGAGTCCAACCTCCAGGTTGATATAGAGATTCACTTATCATGTTAATTGCGCATGCGCTGATTTGATTTGTATTGTATATATGTATATATTTATATGTTCTATACACTAATGTATGAGAATACAGTCATTGCCATTGTCATTGATGACCCAGTAATTGTATCCATGTGACTCAAGTAACCTTGGTAAACGATTTTCTTGACATTTTAAGTTTTCGTATGAATCACAAATGATATACGCATAGAAATCATTATTATTTTTATGCACCTCAATGACAAGAGATCAGAAATAAAACAATAATATTATAATGCTGCAGTACCATTTTTCACAGATAAAATCAACGTCTTTTACCACTAACACGTCTACATTTTTCTAATATACATCTACGTTTGAATATATGCTAATATGTCAGGTATATATTTTACAACTTAAAAAAAACTTTTGCAAATAAAAGCAGAGTAGTACATCCAACATTATACACCAGAGTAATCTGTCCAATATATGCTGACACCAAATATTGCAATAGTGCATTCTTTAGCGGGATTTATTACATTTTTTAAATTTATCAATTAAATAAAAGCTTTACTTTTCACTGTTATTTCTCATCGATTTTACTGTATTTTCATTGGCTTAATGAAAAATATGATGAGCTATTTATAACGCCGTATCGAAGTTAAACAAAATGGCTCCGACCGGACTCGTTCTGTCTCGACTAAAAAGCAGGCGATATAATGTTTTGATGGTGTGGGTTTTAGTGGACGAAAGGCAGTGGAAATGTTTAATATATCCACTATCTAGGTCAACAGTTCAAATGTTTTTAAAAACATTCAGTGGCATTGGAAATACAATACAGAAAATGAGCATAATTCTGGAATGATTTTTGGGGCATCAAGTGATGTATTTCAATCAAAACCACAGGGGCGCGGAAATCCTCTTTAGAGCTTAATATTATCCTCTAGGCTCCAGGTTTCATTGACATATTGCGCTCTAAAAGGGTTTCCGAGCCCCTGAGTCAAAACGTGGTTTGTTTACATTTCACAAGCCGTAGACTACACTGTAGCCTACATGTACAGAACATCGGGTAAATCTATAGTCTATCGAAACTTAACTGGGAAATGTAAATTGTAATAAATAAAATATTTGACAAATGTTTTTGAATTTTATTACATCGAGCGAGGCATTAGAATACATATTTAACACGAGTGCGTATCTCCTGCCTCACTCGATGTAATAAACATGTTCTTCAAAAACAATTATATATTAACTTTTTATCTTATTGTTAAATGATTAGATACATCAAACTAACATTATGAATTTCATATTTGTACTATTCATTACGATACGATAAACGATACAATATTACGAGAATACAATACTACGATACGATTAAAGGGAGATAACTCCCATAAGCGAGGACCTGACAATTTTGGCCTTGTTAACTTTTTTGTAGATCTTTGCATGCTAAACATTTTTGCTTCTTTCACTTTTACTCTAGCTATTATACTTTTTAAGATAATGTCAATAAACATCCAAAAACGTACCTGCAAAAAGTGTGTTTTAACGCGTCTAAGGTAAATTTTAACGTGAAAGTGGTCATCGCGTATGGTCATCCCGTTTGTGACCCAAACGGCCTATCATACAAAACTTATGGGTTTTGCATATGAAAACGTCTTTCACGTTAAAAGTCACTACTTGCATGCAAAAAGTATGTTTTAACGCGTTAAAATGGAGTTTTAAGGCGTTAAAAATGATTTTTAACGTGAAAGTTGTCATCGCATAAGTTCATCCCGTTTGTAACCCCAACGGCTTTTCATATAAAGCTAAGTGACTAGATGACTTACAGAAAAAAGGACAGGTAGGTCACTAAATACTTTAATTATTACCGACTGAGCCGACTTTTAGATAAAAGGACGGCACTCCCAGGTAGGTCACTTTATAACCTAATTATTAAGTACTAGATTGACTTTCAGAAAAAAAGGACATCACCCTCAGGTAGGTCACTAAATACCTTAACTATTACCGACTGAGTCAACTTTGTTCTTTAAGTCAATGTAGTCCGTAATAATTAAGGTATATATTGACCTACCCCAGGGTGGTGTCCGCGCTTTTTTGTAAGTCAATCTAGTACTTAATAATTAGGTTATAAAGTGACCTACCTGGTAGTGGTGTCCTTTTTTCTATATGTCAATCTAGTCCGTCATAATTAATATATATATAGTGACCTACCCCAGGGTGCTGTCCGTTTTCTAAAAGTCGGCACAGTCCGTAATAATTAAGGTATTTAGTGACCTACCTCGGGTGGTGTCCTTTTTCTGTAAGTCAATCTAGTCCGTAATAATTAAGTTATAAAGTGACTAACCTAGGAGTGGTGTCCTTTTTTCTGTAAGTCAATCTAGTCCGTAATAATTAAGTTATAAAGTGACTAACCTAGGAGTGGTGTCCTTTTTTCTGTAAGTCAATCTAGTCCGTAATAATTAAGCTATAAAGTGACTAACCTAGGAGTGGTGTCCTTTTTTCATTTTTGTTTGCAAACTTTGTAGATATTGACTTAACAATCATGCATACAAAGTTTGAAAGTCATCTGACCATTGGTTCAAGAGAAGATTTTTAAAGATGTATCAAGTTTTGGTCCTTTTTGGTCCCTTTTGAGGAACTACGGGTCCTACCCCCTTTTTATTCGCAAACTTTGTGCGGCTTCACATGGGGATGCCATATACCAATATTGGTTAAAATTGGCCCACTGGTTCTTGAGAAGAAGTCGAAAATGTGTAAATGTTAACGACGCACCACTGACGAGGACAGACAAAAGACGATCGCAATAGGTCATCCTGAGCTTTGGGCTCAGGTGACCTGAAAACCCATACCGAACAGAACGGACATTTCGGAAAGAAAAAATCAATGTTATTTATATTAGAATATTTGTGTCAGAAATGATAACAGTTTTATTTGAATAAAATATTTACCTAAATTATATCCGTTCATTACTTGAAATCTCCCAGATACCGAAAGCTAAAATAATAATATTAAAAAAATGTAATATTTTTTTTGATTTTTGAGAAGTTAATCTATTTTTTTCTGTACAATTATACATGTGACCGTAATAAAATCAGTGAAAGCAAACAATACAATAAAGATTAAGATATGTAATTAAAGAATAACTAACTCTTGTCAGAAATGTCTTATTATTGAATAAAGTCTTCAAATAATTTTCATGTATGTGGAGTTGTCACCAGAAGTGCGACATATTTTGAACTATTCTGTGGACTAACACCGATGTAGCAAAAAAGGTCACTTTATAGCTTAATTATTTCGGACTGCGCCGACTTATAGAAAAAAAGGACACCACCCTGGAGTAGGTCACTTTATGGCTTAATTATTACAGACTAGAGTGACGTATATAAAACACACCGCCCTGGGGTAGGTCACTATGTAGTTTAATTATTATGGGCTGGGGCACCTTATAGAAAAAGGACTCTTTATAGCTGTTAACAAGTAAATTTAATAAACATTACATCTCATTAGCAGTATAGCCAAATTGTTTAAAATAGCTAACACGATAATGAAAAAATAGACAAATTAGAATATAAGATATCAATAATAAAATTCTAATTCACAATACAATGAAACAAATGTTCATATTTAAATGTTCGCGTGAATTTACATTCATTTACAATATTTTCACGCATATAGTCCACTTTAAAACCCTTGGATCTGCTGGGGGTCGGCGAAATGTGAAAAAAAAAATCCAATTTCTGAAATTAAGCACTGGACAGTCCCCAACGACTCCAGCCACCGTATAAAGAGGATAAGAAGTTAATTTTTATTAACGATATTTACTAAAAATAAAAAAAAATAGATTTTATCTGATAATCTTAATACATATGATGGGAATATCTGCACATGTAAGACGTAAAATGTCAACAAATTTTAGTACCTAAAACGTGACCAAATGACAGTGTATTTCGAACTCGGAGATGCCATTCCCGAATTTTACTAAATACATTTATTTGACTTTACCAGAATGTCTAAATTTTACTATATTTTTTATAAAATTGTGAAGAGAAAAAAATGTTTGACTTTACCTGGATATCTAAATTTACCTATACAGCACCTGTATTTTAATTACCGTTAAATTGCTAAAACAACATTCCTATCTCATAAAAAAAAACATCTATTGTTTATACAATGTTGGAATAGAAGGAATCTGCTTTTTTCAAATGTTGGAATAGGAGGAAGACACCTTCCCGAACTAAAAAAAAAGTGAGACCCATGTCCAATTCAGTCAACGATATTTACCAAACGAACCAATATTTTTAACCGAACTATTAAGAGAGCCAAGAAACATATTTTGAATGTTAAAAAATGTGGAAATGAATAGACTTTGTCCGTATCTACTGCACACACTTTTGTTGTGATGAAAATGCGTCACAATATCTGGCGCCATTTCATTATTAATTAAACAAATGAGGCCTCTGATTGCTTAATTTCATCACGTAAGTTCATGTCGTATTTTCCAAAACCAACTCGTTAAATACTTGTTTTGCATGCAAAAAACTTAAAATCCAGACTAACGCGTTGAAATATCCTCTTTCAAGTTAAAAATCACTACTTGCATGCAAAAAGTATGTTTTAACACATTGAAGGTGAATTTTAACGTGGAAATGGTCTTCGTATACGTTCATCCCGTATGTTACCCAAACGGCCTTTCATATAAAGCTAAGTGACAACATGTTAGCTTTATATATCGCTGGTATTATCGAGTTGTAAGTCTATACATGTATTTAGTTAATAGGTTGGTTATACATAGTACAAACATTCATATCTGATGTATTATTTCCGATACAATATTAATTTTTTATTTGTAACAAGAGTCCTTAGCTGGGATTCAGTGCATTTGTTCCGCGAAACAAACGCGTTATAACGCGAAACTAACGCGATATAACGCGAAACAACGCATTATAGCGCGAAACATAACGCGTTATAACGCGAAACAAGCGCGTAAAAACGCGAAAAAGCATATATAAGTACCGCTCTGACTACATTGGTAGATTTTAATTTTTAAAGTATAAACAAACCTAATTTCTGTGGAAACGCTGGGTAAAATCAGAGAATTTATGCTGGGACATAAACAATTCTCTGATAGTTTCGCGTTATTACGCGTTTGTTTCGCGTTATAACGGGCTAGTTCCGCGTTATTGTGCGATTAATTTTTTTTATCATCTACCAAATGAGCTCAATCGGCTTTCGTACTTGATAAACAAAATATAATAATAAATTATAATATGCAATTGTACAGTGAATATGATCTTATTGAGCTTTGAAGATCATGAAAGAAAATACAATATTTAGTAGATCAAAAGTCTCTCTCTCTCTCTCTCTCTCTCTCTCTCTCTCTCTCTCTCTCTCTCTCTCGTATATAGGCTACACTCACGTTATACCCTTATACCTCAAAATTCCAGGGTGATACAGAGATGCAAATGACATCAGTGTATATATTTATGTAATATATGAATTCTATATTAATTATCTTTCATACTCTTTGTTCATTTTAATCAGTTATTTCCTAATTTGTATAGCTGGAATTGGTAAAAAAAAAAAATGAAACTAGACTTTGTCAAAACAAAGACGCGGGCTTCCCCGTAAATATCTGTGAGAAGTAGTCTTTTATATGAATGTATGAAAGATTTGTTGACCATAAGTATTACAGTGCATTAGTCATGAACAAAAATAATAGAACATGCTGGCAGGACATGCGTAACACACAAATAGTGTACATGTAGTTACACATTCTAGCAAATCAGCTCTTCTTTTAAAAGCTTTGAACATATATTTTGCCAAATTTAACAGGGTTCTATAGTTTTCACTTTTCCTAATAACCGATATAAATTTGGCCCTATTTGGCCAGTGCTGACAGTGCCTTGGCAGAAACATAGCTCTTAAACCTCTATATAAAGGGTAAATCATTACAAAATGATACTCCGTTTCAATGCAATTCATGTTACATATTTTACAAATCCTGTCCTCGTGAGGTATGTTGAAAAAAAAAAACCTTCCGTTTTCCACTTCAAGTGAATGAGATGCACATCTGAATCTTGACATAGCTTACAGCTTACCAACAGACAAAGTCAGGGATAAATAGTTTTCACATTTGAAATCACTTTTGAACAGGGAGTAATATTTGAGTTTGGTACTATCACGTATGTCACTTATCCAACCTTGAGCAAATTGGTCACGTAATCTATCACTTAAAATACTCAAAACTACTGTCAACATTCTCATGTACGCAATTTCACTATATATCCTCATCAAAGGTGCATTTTACTTTATAGACCCACGAACTTCTACATCTACCAGCTACAGCATCGTCTTCGTTACTTTGATATAACTTGTATTGTAGTGAGGGTTGGTTACTCACAATCTTGAACCTTCTCCTTACATAACAATGAGAAATGATATTCGGAAGCCCTGGAGGGACTTTTTAGTTATTCGTTATAGTTTATAGGGCTTCCATAGAATGATTTCAAAATTTTCGACAAATGCATTTATGCATCATAAACTAACATTTTTTGAAAAGTTGTATATAGCATTTGGGGTGCAGTTTAAATTTTGGGTAATAACATTAGAATTACGCTGACTAAGTAATCGTTCATTGTTGTCATCATACATATAACAGAGTATAGAGCGAGGAATAAAACGTTTTGCCGTGCAGCTTTACATAAAGAACATCCGTATGATAATCAAAAGGTTACTCGACCTCGCCAACTTATATGAATCCGAATATAGTATATTATAAAATAATATAAACATATAGTATATCTATATTTCCCTTTTTATCGAGATAATAATATTTAGAAAAAAACGTTATTTCCCTGAGGTATCTTTTATCCGGTGAAGAAATATTTTGAGAAAACGGAGTGATAACAAATACATACTTCGTTTTCTCTCGAATGGATCGTGCAGATTCCGACGCTCCACCGTTTTTCTGCAGTCGGGAATCAATGATCGTGCATAGACTGAAGTTTAAAGCGATATGAGCTGTCGTCGGTGAAAATATTTTACCTGCAACAATCTTGCCAAACGTAAACCGTAATATCAGTTATTTTTGTCCGCCATTCTTTGAGCATTGCAAATTAACTTTCGGTAATTGTTTTACGAAGATTACCGAGAGACCAATAAACACGTGCTATTTGCAGTTAATATACATTCTATTCATATTACCCTTTGCGTTTATTTTCGAACCTCATCATTTCAATTGGAGCTCAGCTGATGAAGTCTAATTGACAGAAACGATATCGTCTCGAGCTTTGGTAGTATGTTTATAAAATTTGTAACCACTAGGTCGTTGCAACTGCTGATGGACCGTTTGAATCCCCAAGGGTATACATAAACCTAGTACCTGGTATTTCGGTACCAGTTGTTCATCTTATACTAAAGTAATATTTGGCACTGTTAACATCATTTCAATTCAAAAATTTTCTAAAGCTAAGATAATCATTTTTACAGTGGTTACTCTTAGATGGATTTCGGCTATGCTTTTAGAGATATTATTTGGCCTTGTATAATACACATAACTTTTAAATTGGAGCTCAACTGATGAAGTTTAATTGACAGAAATGATATCGTCTTGAGCATTATAACTTTGGTAGTATGTTTATAAAATTCATACCTAAATCAGGCAAGTTTTTTTTTTTTTCGTCGTTTCAAAATAATCGTTTCTGAAATTGTCCACGTGCCTGGTAATCGGGTGATCTCGACCCATTTTTAACTCGTCCTATCGCATTCTCTGCTTTATCATTCTTGACACATATGATCATGAACTGTCAAACTCCACCGTACATGGCGGCACGATTGTAAAACATGAGGTACGCATACTTTTCACAGTTATATTGTTTTGGTTTTGTCAATGTCAGCGTTCAGGGTAACATTTAAGATCGGAAATTCTTCTTTTAGTGACCTGATATATTTATTTATATTATATTCATCTGATTTTCTTCGTTGAAAAGCATATATTTTACATAATACATGCACTTCCCAATAAAAACTACGTCCTGTATTTTTAAAAATAAATATAAAACACATAAAAAACCACCGACTTTAACATACTACGAGTGCTTAAAGGACCGAGATTCCCTGACCGAATTACGAAGTACATTTGATATGGCGAAAGAGTTTATCTGAAAGGTCATTGCATACAGAAATACAGCTGGATTTTTTAAGGCACGGGAAAACTTAAATTCTAATAAAACAAATAACATCGAAAAAAGTTCTTTTACAACGTTTCACGTGTTTAATAATGTATTTGAACACACATTTGATCATAATCTCGACTATAATGTCAGGAGACAAAAATAGTCATTGTGACAGCTGATGTGGTTTTAAATCCAGCAAATTAAATTTTCCTGGACCTTTGTAGGATTTAATAAATAATTTTTATTGGTTCCGTTTTTGTTGTTGTTGTTGTTGTTTTAATAATAATTAGGGTTTTCCACTTTCCCGTGGATAGACCTCTCTGTTTATTCGTATTATTCTTTTTCTTCCCAGGAGTTTTGTCTACACATTTCTTAAAAAGAATAAGACTTATCGACATGATAGTTACACTAATGTTTGATCATCTTATAAAGTTGTGCGTGATTATTTTCCAAGGTCATTGGGTCAAAGATCAAGGTCACAGAGGTCAAAACGTGAAATTTTATGAAATAAAAAATTGACTGAAGTCAGGAACAGGAAACTTCTGTAAGTTAGTCTCATTGACATTTTCTCAAAGTATATTCTTTTTCAAGGTCATCAGGTCAAAGATCAAGGTCACAGACATGAAAACGTCAAATTTTATAAAATTCGAAAACAAGTGGTGGAATAATAATCTGTTACCTTGGCGTGGTATTGTCAAGGACGACCAATATGAATTTAGTAATTAAAACCATAATGGGTCAGGCGACAAAAGCATTATCAAACCTTCTTACTGTATGTGAACATCTAAACTGTTCATTTCAGATGAAAATTGATTTATTTGATAAACTCATTGTACCTATTATGTTGTATGGTCCGGAAATTCGGGGTGTCAATAATGTAAAATCGATTGACATTTTCTATCTTAAGTTCTGTAAAAACAACTGTTGGGTGTTCGAAAACAAACCACATCTGGACTATAGCGGTCTTAGGTGAGGTAGGAAGGTTTCAGGCGGGTCGGATCACAAAGCGTCTGAAGGCCTACCGCAATTTAGTATCGTATATCACTTATATAACTTCTGTAGCACAGAGAATTGTTGAATAAAACCTCTGTTGGGGCAAAATAACCCACTTTGACAGGGTCAAAATGGTCGGGTAGGCCAATTTACCCCACAGTAAATTTACACGGTCAGTCTATTTAGAAATGCAACATTGACATCAAGCCCATCCAACCCCCCAACCCCCCCAAAAAAAAAAAAAAACAACCAAACAAACAAACACTACATACAAACAACAACAACAACAAAAGAAATATAAAAGCAAACATACATTTTTAATACATGGAACCGCTGGATAAAAAGAAGAAGAAAGATATGGAGAAACTGAAAAGAATTCAAAGAAAAAACATAACAGAATAAAAAGCTGGGAAACCAGAAAGAGTAGAATTTAAAAAAAAACGAAGAAAAATATATTTTAAAAATCCAAAAGCTGACAAAACAGTGCGAGTCCGGATGACTCAAGCATGCCGTTCCGACGATGAAAATGACATGTGCTTCGAGATTTATATTAAATTTAGCAGTGATCTTTATTTAGAGCAATGGGCATGCAAGAAGTGAGCTCATGAATGGTTGAGCCGGTGTCTGTGATGCTGACGACAGATTAATTGGTGTTTGACATTTGTCGATAGATATTCTTTTATACCTACATATACACAATACGTCAACCAAGATTGCATTTAATTGTGTTTCTCTCATCCAATGAGGTGTACAGAACGACCCACCCGTCACCCTTGACTTATATTGTCTCTTAGATTTTAACTGGCTATTAATGTCATTGTTTTTCCTTATTTCATATGAATAAGAATAACATTTATATTTTGGGTCTTATATAAAGTTTCTAATTGTGCGTTTTTTCCAGTGAGAAATTACTTCAAACCTTAAGGTTGTCAATAAATACTTTAAGGTCAACATGATGAAACGAAGACCCGAGACCTGGTTCATCGATGTGACCTGACTTGACGTGACAGATCAGATCGCAGAGACTACTAGGTCGAGGGGACTGACTTCACCATGATGATCTCATCGAAAGTTATTGTTTTATTACATGTATATCGACATTATGAATAAGATACCAAATGTCAAATCGGTTGACAAAATTTAATCAGTTGACTATGAACTAAATGGAGCCGACCTGGCTCAGTCGGTGGCGCGTTCGACTCTTGATCGTGAGGTCGTGAGTTCGAGTCCAGCCGGCAACAGGTTGGTTTCCTGTCCTTCGGATGGGACATTAAAAATCGAGGTCCCGTGTCACAGTAGGTGTCGGCACATTAAAGAACCCTCACTGCTCAATGGCCGTAAGTGCCGAGCATAGGCCACAATTTGAAGCCCTTCACCGGCATTTGGTGACGTGAAAGATTCTTGAGTGGGACGTTAAACAACAATAAATAAACAAACAAACGTGAGCTAAATGAAAAGGCATATCCATCCTCTTTCCTTTGATAATCCATGATGACCGAACAACATTTGGAGCACGCTTCCTTAATGTGAAATGCCGCGTTTTGATAACATATAAGTGATAACAAATAAGTAAAAACTAATTTATAAACCATAACTGATAACTAAAAAGTCCCTCCTGGACTTCCGTATTCCGTAGCTACGTCATCAAAGGAAGAAGTCAGGCACTACAGGGTGTGAAATCCATTAGTCTACAGTATTACGAGTATACTCTCGTGTGCCAAATAAACATACATGTGTGTTTATTTTTTTTCTACAAAAATCCACCCTGAATGATGCTTATTTACGGAAGCCCTGGAGGGACTTTTAAGTTATTAGTTATGGCTTATAAATTAGTTTTTTACTTATTTGTTGTCAAAACGCGGCATTTCACATTACGGTAGCGAAATGGCCGAGGTAATGGATGTAGACCTTGACAGTTCCAACGAAGATGAGGTAATATTGAATTTATTCGTCGCTTATCTTACCAACACACCAATCCCCATCCCTACACCACTTCACACATTCAACACCAGGGGCTAAAAGAATGATCTAGTCCATATATTCCAAAGTTACGACCGCATTTTATATTCGAACGTTAGACAACTTGGACTAAGTATGTAATACATTTGTACCTCCATTATTGAGTTCGCGCATAAACATCTGTCCCGAAAGAAAATTACATGTTGACGGACCTTATCAATGTGACGGAACCATGTCGCATAGCTCTTTCCATTCAATATCCTCAGGCGCAGATCTAGATGGGAGTCGGGAGGTCCGGACCCCTCCCCCTGGAATTTGCAAAGTTTAAAAAAATGTAACCACCCAATATGATAATCATCAGTCCGTAATATTGAGGTGATAGTACTCCTTCTAAGAGGGTTTGGGTTTTCTTGTCCAAATTTGGAATCCCACCCCCTGGAAAAAATATATAAAAAAATATATACATGTATATAGTTCCTACTTGTCCAAATTTGGAATCACACCCCCTGGAAAAAATATATAAAAAATATATATATATATAGTTTCCAACTTACAAGTTTGATCAAAAGCTCTTGTCATTACTTCATGATTGTGATAGATATGAACTTGCAGCCCAGTGGTGCCTTGACAAATCAGGATCAGGGGCGGATCCAGGATTTTTTTCTCCTAGATGGGACTCCCAACTATATATATGTGTGTGTGTGTGTGTGTGTGAAAATCCTTGGATTAGGCTTATATCATTTCCTTGGTGACCACTTGCCCATATGAAGGAAAAAATCAATATTTTATTCTAATATTTAGTTTAGTTAGATATATCATTATAAAAACTTTCGGCGGATTGTTTTGACGATTTGTTGCGGCATATAATGTCGCCGGCTAGAATATGTGCCAAGAGTACCCCTATTTTGCGTCTGTTTTAGGCGACAGTATTGCAGTGACACTTTACACAAATTGTCGTCAGTGACAATATGTGCAGTGAGCCTCATCACAAAGGACAAGTTATATAATTTTGTGTTCATATATACTGAGAAAAAGAAAACAATTTTACTGATATGTAGGGTAAATACCAACACTAGAAAGAAACTGAAATAAAAACAAAGCGAAGTCAAAAGCCCTCAACCCCCAAAACACACTGACCAAACGAGGGTGGTCCAAGGATTTCAAATTAGAGTTAGAGAAGCATGTGGTAAACTGTGAAAAAACCCAACTTTTTATCAAAATTATATTCAATAAAATTCAATGTCCTCCATAGGGAAGTATCGTTATGCGAAAAAAAAAACTAATCATTAATATTGAGAAATTTTCGGCCCCTTGACCTTTTTCAAGTGAAAGACGACAATAGACCTATATATGTATATTAGTTATATAGTATATTACGAAATTTTAAAATGTCGTAATTACGAGATAAAAATAGTCGTTATTACGTGATAAAAAGTCGTTATAACGAGATAAAAAGTCATTATTACGAGATTTCAAAAAAGTCGTTTACTTATTAAGAAATTTTAATAACGACTTTTTTATCTCGTAATTACGACTTTTTAAAATCTCGTATTAACAACTGTTTTGAAATCTCGTTATAACGACTTTTTATCTCGTAATAACGACTTTTTTGATCTCGTAATTACAGCTTTTTGAAATCACGTAATAACGACTTTTTATATTGTAAAAACGACTTTTTTGAAATCTCGTAATAACATTTTTTATCTCGTTATAACGAATTTTTATCTCGTAATTACGACTTTTTAAAATCTCATAATAACGACTTTTTTAAATCTCGTAATAACGACTTTTTATGTCGTAATTTAAAATTGGAGCTCAACTGATGAAGTCTAATTGACAGAAATGATCGTCTTGAGAATTATAACATTATGTTTATAATATATTTTTCTCTCTATAACATTACTAAAATTGACAAACTTCAAGCCTCTGTGGACCAGCTGGCTATCATATTGTTACCTCTGTTTCTCGGAAATTGCTGAAGGAATATCCTTGGTTGACCCGAGGTCTAGTTATGCATATTTCATATACAGAGAAATCGGAATCCAAGTATTTATTTCATTTTTCAGACTGAAATATCCAGGAAAGACAAGATCCAGCAACTTGTTCATGAAATAAAAACACGAAGATCATCAAAGGGGATGATTAACAGGAAAAGAAAAATGCCTGCACCTGTATCTGGAAAGGTAAATTATCAGTATTGTATGCCTTGAAATTTTGTCTGCCTCTCGCCGGGAAGAACAGTAAGTTGTCATTTGGGGTTGGATTGGTCTGGGTGTCAAAAACTATGGTAATAATGCTGTATGAGTACCTTCAAGCCTCTTATATTTTTCATTTTGGAATCAGTTGAATTCTATAAACCGGTTCAGAACATTTAAATAACAAATAAGTAATAACAAATAATTAATAATAAGTAAGTAATAACAAATAAGTAATAGCAATTAAGTAATAATAAATAAATAATAACAAATAAGTAATAAAAAATAAGTAATAACAAATAACAATTTAGAAATAAGAAATAAGTAATAAGTAATAATAGATAATTTCATGATGTTATGAAAATATTACATACATTGAATTTTCATTACATTAGAAAATCAATTATTAATAACAATATAATTAACATGTCAATGTCATTAATGAACTACTGATATTTAAAAAGTGAAGTCAATTATTCCATGGTGGGTGCAAAGATTCCTCTTGGATCTCTTGTTCTACAAAGTTTTTGTTGGGTGAGAAAACTAAATCCAATCATTATTTTATCTTTCAGAAAGAAGATAAAAGCCAGTGTAATAGAAGTACTGGTGGGAGAGGCAAACACAGTGTTTACAAACTCTATCTAGGATGGCAACACTTTTCCAGTGAAAAGTACAGGGTAGTTACTGTAAAAAAGGGAGGAGGTACAAGACTAATAGAATATAAAGCAGATGAAGTCCAGACAGTGGAAAGTATCATCAGAAAAGGCACACAGTTCTTTTTTCCAAATAGAAAAAGTCAGTTAGGTGACTTAGATCATATGGATTTATCACTGGCCAGTTTTTCTGGCGAGAGTCTAGAAAACATTCACTGACCTAGAAGGTAAGGAATGTACCTTACAGATGTATCTAAAATCTCATGGATTGTTTTCCTCACAATATCACTTGTACCTACGAACAAAAAGAAGGGGTGAATCAACAAAGTCACCAAAAAAGTCAGAAGAAGCGCCTGATTTATTAAAACAACCAAAGGAAGCAAATTCGCTAAACGAGGATGAAGGTCACCTAGAAAAGTGTGAAAAAGTCCTCTTGGTGAACAATGAAGTTCCTGGAAAGATCAAATTGTCTTTCAGAAAAACAGTATTATCTACATACTCAAACAATGAAAGTTCCATTTCTTGTGCTTCTATGAAAACCTGTTACGGTTTGGCTGCACACCACGAAACACCCTATGAACAGTATAATTGTTTGGTTGACGATGGATTTCTTACGACATTTGTTTCAAAGGATGATCTAAACGTGTTTAGAATTGTGATTAGAAATTAATGTAAATTTTAATCGTGTTTAAATCTAAACAAATTTAACAGTTGTTTTATTTCTAAGCTCTGTTTTATGTGTAAATGTACATGACTTGCACTAAGGTGTTTAATACATCGGTGTTCTTGTTTTCTCTGGAAATTCACTAGTATAACAATTCTGACTGCTCCTAGTCATATTGATCTTATAAATAAACAATAACAAAGATACATTCTACTCATTTCTATATTTTGTTTATTTTTTTCTGATACCATGACCTCAAAATACATCCGTCGTGACATCGTCATTTATTACTATACAAAACTGTATAATGCACAAATATGAAGCTCTATTAAAAGCCTAGAGATATGTGGTGCTGTTTTAGTATTTACTCACTGTTTTTCTGATATCAAAAATTCATTTTTATATCAAATAATCGAATTTCTGATATCAGAAAATATTTTTATCTCAAAAATTCATTGTTTGATATCAGAATCATTTTTGAAATTGAATTTCTGATAAAAAAAATCGAATTTCTGATATAAAAATATCAAAACGAATTATTAATATCAGAAATTTAATTTATTTTATATCAGAAAATTATCTTCTGATATCAAAATATGTAATATTATTTGATATCACAAATTCGAATGTTTGATACAAAAATTAATTTCTGATACCAAGTAATTATTTTAAATTTTCGATATCATAAATTCGATTTTTGACATCACAAATTCGATTTTTATATCACATATTCTCTTATTTATTATATACACATAAAATTAATATGATAATGTACCCCGGTCATGACAGGGATAATTTATTTAGGTTATTATGGAGTGTTTCCTGATATAAAAAAAAAATCACATTTTCAGATATCACAAATTCGTAATTTGTGATATCATCAATTCGATTTTTGATATCAAGTAATACTACATATTTTTTTATTTTCTGCTATCAAGAAATCGAATTTCTGATATCAAAAATTCATTTTTATATTAAAAAATCGAATTTTTAATATAAAAAATTCATTATTTGATATAAAAAAATCGAATTTCTGATATAAAAAAATCACATATTTTCTGATATTAAAAATTGAATTTCTGAAAATCGATTATTTTATATAAAAATGAATTTGTGATATCAGAAAATAGTGAATAAATAATATAACGGCATTCCATATAGAGATATCAGTTGCAGAAGTACGGTAACATGTGTTTTGCTCAATGTGTGGCTGACATTATGAGTTCTCGTATGTGAAAACTAGGCCTAGTGGTACAGCGATTAATAATAGAGATGAATATCCTTAATAGCTTACATAGATGCATTTTATATATCGATAATCGGACTGGTTGGTCTATTGAAAATGCGAAGGGGCGTCTTGAGGGCTGCCTGCATGGGTTAAAGTATTTAGTATAAATACTGAATTCAGTACTATGAAAATCTTTCTCTCCATTGCGATTACAGTATTTTGATAGTTGACCCACTTTCACTCATGTGTCTGTATTTTCGTTAGTCGGAGTAATATCCAATATCAGCAGATATCGATAATGATGTCATATTTTTATGTGAGAAAACAACGTCGTTTCTCACACAAAACATCTGGCGTCACAATGGATACTTTTTCTCAATTTACACAAAAACAAATGACACCACAATCGATACCTTCTGTGAGGGGAAATAACTCTTGTTAATGAAAATACCGAATAACATTAGGCCCTACCTCACAAAAACAAACAAAACAAAAAAAACAAAAACAAACAAAAACAAAAACAAAACAAAACAAAAAAAAAAAAAAAAACATACATGTACATGTATTTCGAAAATCAAAGCATCATGTTTGTCATAAGATCTAGTTGAAAGTTGTCATGTTGACAGTTCAAGAAGTAAATCAAGACAAGATGATTTAGTGTATACTAGTTAATACGATATTAATTCCTGACTGAATGTACAGCAGCTGTACCTGCCCATATGTGACTTGTATAAATAAACGAGTACCTGTCGATTAACATACAATTAATTACTTTGAGGTCAACATGATAATCGAGGTTACCTGACCATAGCGCAGAGATTACTAGGTTGGGGGATGATGACCTCATCGAAAATGGTTGTTTTATTACATGTATACCGACATGACACAATGTCATTCTTATAAATTAGTTGACAACATTTAATCAGTTGATTATGAACTAAATGAAAAGGCGTATATGAAGGGTGGGATATACACTTTAATAAGGTACTGCAGGTTTAAAACATGATGTCCAGGAATACTTTACACTACAATGGGAACCAAATCTAAATCTTTTTATTGACGAACTACTGTTGAGTCTATATCGGTTTTTGCGTTAGGCAGGAAAAGTACATGTATTATAAACGCACACGCCTATCGTGGGTTACTTCAATTTTCCAATCAACATTTGTCCTGATAATCCACCATACCCGTCGTAGCTTAAAGGTTAATTGCTTTAACAACAGAAATTTATTGTGACGTTATGCTTAATAAGTATTTTGTGTATAGCTGTCACAGAACATTTGATCGTGAAAACCACTTATTTTCATATTAGTAAGAAAAATAAAACTATGTTTCTAATCTGAAATAAAAGATAATCCATATATTCCCTGTTCGACTTAGACGATAAATATTTAGCCTCGGATGTGATATTCCATGTCCTATACATTATTACAGAGTTTCTAACTGCCCAATTACAGACAATTCAAAATCACCTATATCTCTACCAGAAGCACGGTGACAACACGTTGAATATTTATTGTATTATTCAAGAAATTAAAGCACTATTGATTGATAGATTGATATATATACAGTTTATTGAAACAAAGAGAACACATATTAATTGTAATTAATTATCTTTGATCTCATTTTGGATAAATTTTACTCTAGCGTTATAACATTAATTCAAATGTCAACAGAATTTGTTTTGCCAAATCATCCTTCCATTAGGATGGATACGGGTAGGACATGGCTATAAAAACATCAAATGTGTTGCATTATAAAATTGCCTTCCAACAGTCAGTCATCTCAATGTACTATGTTAAGTATTCTTCCAAAACAATGTAAAGCTCAATAAATAGTCGTAAGGCTTCGTGTGGATGAATAGGGATTCGAACATTAGGCTTTACAATGTTAACAAGTTGTTTAAATTCCTCACTGCATGTTTGTTTCTTTTCGCCGTATAGTTCGATGCAAATGCCCAAATCTTCAGTATCAACATCTGTTTGAAAATTGTGTCCATCGGTCAATTCAGGCACAAAATACATTACATCTGGCTTTCCAGACGGCAGTTCAGCATATCTTTTCTGTTGACGGATATCATGCGAATTCCAGTGTTTTGCAATTCTATCCAAATCCGTTTGCAAAGCCTCCATAAAACAAAAATCGTAAACACTCTTTTACAACTGGGTGATCGATATCAAATAATCCGCAATCCCTGATATCTTTAAAGAGGTTTATCCACCAATGCACACCCAGTTTCCGAAGTGCCCCCCAAAATGCCTCTATCCTTTGGTTGGATGTACTCTTTCCATACATAAAACTGTTTGTGCCGGCCATAGAGTCAATTGAGTTGCGTCTAAAAAATGGCTGCAAAAAACTCAGATTTCTGTTTTCCGTTCCATGGTCTGCTCTTAAGATTCTCGGAGCACATCGTACAGCCATCAAGCAGTCCAGATAGTATTTTGCAACGACAGATGGGTTGTTATTAGTAGACGCAACCTCAAGCCACAGGACTTTACGACTATATCCATCAATGCAACCGTGGATACAGAACCCGAATGGCTTCAGTTTGTCGTACCCGTCTATGTGCCATACATAATTAGGTCCTTTAAGCCGATAGACTCTTCGTTGTAACCTGTGTGCTTTTCGTTCTTCCGTTGCATATGGAAATGTTTCTTTCATTATTTTCATTACGTCATTTCTTTTTACTGCTAAGCCATGGTCTCGCACAAGTCTTTTCCACATTGTCCTATAACCTACACACAGTCCACTAACATTACATTCTTGCTTAATTATGTTGACTACTTCTTGTCTAGGCGAGTAATGTTGAGGACGTCTTCGAAGTTGTAGACGCTTTAAGATACGTTTCAATTGCCGAACGCAGATTTTAATGTTATGTCTACAGAACAAAAACATTACTATTTCAAAATACTTGAGTCCTTCCGTGAAATAGACTTTTATCAAATCATCTCTGCTAAGAGTATTTCCAGATACTGGGAATACTGGACGGAACAACACTCTGTACGGCCGTTAAGTTACAGAAACACAATGTTAAAAACATGCATGTGATTCTTTGTAGTACATCCATCCTCTTGCCTTTGATTATTCACAATGGCCGAACAACAAATAAGTGATAACAAATAAGTGATAACAAATAAGTGATAACAAATAAGTAAATACTAATTTATAAATCATAACTAATAACTAAAAAGTCCCTCCAGGGCTTCCGTACTTATTTGGATTTTTATGTTACTTACTGGGGAGATATTTTTAATACATCCAATTTTGAATGTCAACACTTTAAATTATAGGGAATTTTTTCAGTCATATAACTTTGGTCAAAACATTTTGTTTATAGATCCCACAATCTAGCTTACGACAATCATTGAATCGGCAAGTTCCTGTACTCTAATTTGTTTTCCAACCTGTACTTCATAATTGTTGAGAGAGAGAGAGAGAGAGAGAGAGAGAGAGAGAGAGAGAGAGAGAGAGAGAGAGAGAGAGAGAGAGAGATTAATAACCATGTAGGTTTTGATACGTCGTTAATTTATCGCGGATTTTACTGACCATTGATATGGCGATGGATGGTTTGAATTTAAGGTGACTTATTTTCTTGTGGTTTTTTTTTCAAATATTTTTTGTTATCAGTATCATCAGCGATATATAAAGCTAATAGGGATTCTTCAGTTATGAGCGGATGTCTCCTTTTGATATGCAAATAAGTGACCCAGTTTCAATCGACACTCGCCGCGCAGGCGCAAACCAGTTAGTAACACGCAAACAGTCAGAAGGGACGTAATCGAGACAAATCTCTTATACAGAGTTGTCGGTCGTGTAAAAGTTGAGAAGCTGCTGGCACCAGCAAGGACCGAAAACTAGATTGATCGTTCGTATATGTATCGTGAAAATTGAGAGCAAGGAAAGATATACTACTTTAAAACATTAAATGTTTCACAAGTCACGAGGTTTAAAACATAACCGAAAAAGGTACCATTGTAACAACTCAAAATAAATGAATACCTAGAAAAATATTAGGAATTGACTCAGAAATGTCAGCTAATTTTTATTCTACTAAAGTAAATACTAGTCTAGAATCAAAATCGTTTTGATATTTACGCAGTCCCCTCCCAATTTTATTAGATTAACAAATAAAAAGAATTTTCAAACCGAACAAAAAGATGTAATGTATAACATATCCGGAGATGTAAATCGGCAAAATATCTTGTTTTTTTCGTTTTGTGTATAATTTCAGTTCTATCAGGAACATGTCGTAATCCCACAGCACTAAGGTGTGAAAATATATGGCACCTACATTTATTTAAACATCAAGGGGATTAGCTTTATCTGTTCTGATAAAAGCGATGGTATGTGGTATTTGCAGTAAACACAGATAAAGGACACTCGTTTTGGGTGTTGAACTCCCGCTGAGTAATAATACTGCAGATCACTTCCTGAGTTAAGCATGTAGCCATGTAGGTGTAATAAATAATTTCCAAACATGCAGGAAGAATAGAAAATTGAGTATTTATATAGATCTATTAGACAATTAGAGATTAATTGATTTCTTTTAAATTTGGGGGAAATAAGTTGATTATTGGAAATATTTAAACAATTCAGACAGTTGAAAAATGAAAAATACTTAAGCTCATATCTGAAATGAAATTATTGTAACTTTGGTATGATGTTTATATTTTTATACACATTTCTGACACTGTTTAAACAACAATTGTTGTCATTTTGACAGTATAACAAACATTTGATTATCCTGGGTTCTTAATTTTAAAATATGAAAAAGTATGGACATCATTGTACAAGTGAAGATCCTGATAAGTTTTTCCAAGTATAAACCTGTGTTTGTTTGGTTGAATTTGATTCATTACTATAAAATTAATTTTTTATATTTGTGGATTAATTGCATAATACTGAATAGTAAGGATTATTCTTGCATCACCATGTCAGATTTTTGCTGTTTCCAAATGATGTACATGTACAGTATTAGAACATAAATGAATTTCACTATATAATCTTAGTAATCCTGCATTCCTGTGATTTGTCCAAATTTGGTAGATACCCAAAATTAATGAAAATCAATAAATGACACATACATGTATAACCCTTGAAGTGTGGGCCTAATTTTGATATTTCCGTTTGTTTACATCCATGAATTACTTAAAAATACATTACTTATCCATTAATAAACTTCAAAATGAAGTCACTAGAATTTTACTCACATGAAAATTAGTGTATTCCATCCTGAAATAAATGGGATTTCTAACACATAAGAACCAAACCCTCACCTTCATGTGAATCAATTTTCTTTATTTAAATTGGAAAAGCAATGAATTCTAGTGAAAAAAACATGAATTTACTAAGAATATATAGAGAAAATAAATTTTGCAAACTTATTTATGTCACTCCAAGGGTATTATTTTTTTTCTAGTCTGCTAATAAAGGTATAACTATGTGCAGAGCTTGGATGAAAGAAACATGTTTGCGTACTGAAATCCTGTTGAGTAACACTGCACTTTAAAAAGTGACCTCTTGAAAGAACACACACATGAAATAAAAAACAATTTATCATTTTCTTGGATTTTATTTCATTTAAGATACATGAAGTTCTGCAATGAATTGCATACATGTAGTTCCACAATATTGTTACATAGTCACTGTAACTCAACATTCATCACTGCCATCCAGTTATCCTTCTATAACTTTTTCCCCTTGTCCAAGATAATCATAATGTATCTGTAAATAATCCAGTGCATGTACATGTAACTGAACATCAAGATACATAAATCTGTAATCATATTTATTATTTTGTCATCTGTATCTTATGGGACACATGTCTCATCATTTTATTGTTATTTGTCACACTGCAAAATTTTTCTTCATTAAACACTTCTAATCTTGATTTTCCAAGCCAAACAAAATTAAGTCTTCCTTTCTTGAGCATCCTGTTAAGAGAAAAATGCATGTCAGTAAATAAACTCTAAGGATTGTCCTTGACATTATACAATGATATATAAACATTATATAATAATATTCTTTATTGTTAATCCATAAATATGTTATCCTTTGAATATAGTAATATTTTCAAATGATGTACCGATTTATTCAAATTGAAAAAAAAAATACACTGAGTGTACATGTATTTCAATGAAAATTTTAAATAAAGAGAATTTATTGAATTTACATGTCAGGTTTCTATTCATTTTTTAACATAATGTATCATCACATTTATTCCCTAATCTCATTAAACTGTTATTCTCAATTATAACTAAACATAAAAAAAATAGTTTTTAGGCCAACCTTTCTACAACTGTATAAAAATATAACATTGCAGCCAACTCTGCCATTCTGCCATTTTCAGTCTTATTTAATTTTTCTGTTAATCCTTTTAAGACTTAAACCCTGTAAACTGCAATACAATATGAACATGCCTGTATACTAAGTCAGCGTTTCATTGCACTCTAAAAATTGTATATAATTTTATTCTTCAGCATAATTGAGAAAATCATAATCGACAATTTTTGTCTCTTTCAGTGCCTTCCATACTAAATGGATGATAAAATTACTTGATTTCAAAATTAAAAAAATAATAATAATAAAAACAAAAACAAAAAAAATTCAAATAGAAATGTAATGCAAAATTTTGATATTTTAACTTCATGAATTAAAAAAAACAACATTTAGGCCAACAATTTACAACTATATAAAAATACAACATTGCAGCAAACTCTGCCATCCCGATATTTTCACAATTTCAAAATCCTGTAAACTGCAATCAAATATGAATATTCCTATGTACTAAGTTAGTGTTACAATAATCAATTACATTTTGCACTTAGAATTGTAAATAATTTTATTTTTCAGAGTAACTGAGAATCCGAAAAATCAGAAGTGTCATTTTTTGGTCTCAAAATCATTTAAATGGACGGTAAAATACTTTAACTTTAAAATATAAAAAATAATGGAGAAAAATATTGATAAAAAATTAATCGAGTACTTTAAAATTTTAATATATCAAATTCATGACTGACAATCAATAGTTTTATTTGATGCAGAAAAAAAATAATTTTTAAGACCTACATTTTTACAGCCATTCAGACATTGCCAGTCCTATTTCAATTTTCTGTTAATTCCTTGAAGTTTAAACCTTGTAAACTGCAATTAAATATGAATATGCCTATTTACAAAGTTAATGTCACAATAATCAAGCACATTTTGCACTTAAAATTGGTAAAAATTTCATTCTTCAGGGTAACTGAGAAAATCAGAGGTGATAATAATTTAAAATGGACATTAAAATCCCTAAATTTCAAAATATAAAAAAGAAAAATATTAATAAAAAAAATAATCGCGTACTTCAAAATGTTAATATTTCAACTTCACAAATGACAAGCAACAGGTTTATTTTATGCAGAAACAAAAAAGTTTTTTAACCACCCATGTTACAACTGATATCAATGAAAACTCAAGCAGATCATTCCGCCATTTCGTCTTCGTCGTAGCTCTAAATAAATGTTCGATTAATCACTTAAAAATCGGTACATCGTAGTAAATTTCAAATCAATAAACAGAATAAGCATATGTGCTTCACAATTACTGAGTACTTTGATAAGATCAAGTGTGAAATAAGTAAACTTTGCATTTGATTTTTCCACATTTTTGACAATATTTTTAAAAGTAGCGTACCATATGAGGCTATAAAATGGGTGATTTTCTATCTAAGTTTTTAAATAAAAATCATCGAACTTTCTGCTTTAGAATAACTCACTTCATAATAGTTATATTCTTGCAATTAAATCATTAGCATCTCATCCGAAGTGATTCAATAATTTCAATGCTTTTAGCTCTTCAATATGGTATGGTTCTCGGCGATTGATGTAATTCGCTTCATAACAAGCTCCTATTGTTTCGGTTAAACTGCCTTGATTATGTAAAAATTTAATTACTTCAAATCGCTAAATCTATTGATTCTTTTATTCAGCTTAAAACAATATACATGCTTATAGCCGTTCCTTTACATATCAACAGTAAACAAGTACATGTAAATTTAAGAAAATGTTACAGACCAACATAATTATGCACAAAATGATAATAGTATTACAGCACATAACCAGCAATAGTTTCAGTACTTATAGTAATATTGTATATAATAACATTAGTGCCAATAATCCCACATATACATATAAATGTATTTATAATTATATACATACACATAAATTATCTAATTTTTTTTTTTTTTTTGTACCGATATTCTAAATTGGTTTTAGACTTTAAATTAATTTCATTTATTATTATAAATTTTATTACATATTATTTCATTTTATTTCATTTCCCAGAGACTCAGTTATAGTATAACTTAAGTTTAATATCTATGAATAGAAATAATGATAATAAATAAATCAATTAATTAAAATACAAATAAATTTAATAATAATCTAATTTGTATTCAGGAAGGATGACCTATGCTTAATAGAGATATATTAATATATAATGCCAATTTCAGTTGCCTTGCACTACTAGAGATACTAAATAACTTGTACAACTTACTTATATTTGGCCAATGACAGTAATATTTAGAAAAATACCGTACCCTCAAGTCGTGATACAAAGGACAGACTAATAAAAAATGATACTCATCCTCGATGACACCCATATTACAGCAGTTACACAGTCTATCCTGTCTATCCATACCTTTCTATATTTAGATCATGCGCACTAATACGCAATCTTGTCAAAGACGAACGGAGAGATTTGGAATTTATATTATTTAGATATGTCTCCATAATCAATTCCATTTTAGTTTTAGCGTAAATTTGTAATTTTGTAGATGAGGTTAATTCTGTCCTCCATTTTTGTATTGCATTATCTAAAACACGACGCTTTAAAAATTCGTAATAATTAATATCAAAGTGATCTTGCATAATCCATATATCACCAAGCCCTAAATTAAATAGATATGCCTTTACGTTACTAGCCCAATTCCGATTGTCATTTCTACCATTTACATTAATATTTTCACGTAATAAATTATATATATTATATAATAAATTATTTTTATCTTTTATAATTTTCAACCAATATTTCAAAACCCTTAGAGAAGCTTTGACATTCAGGTAAACCCTACCTAGCTCGCCAACAACAGCAGCATTAGTTGCAGATTTATGCACACCTAAAATATATTTACAAAATTTTATATGTAAACGTTCTAAATTATCCTGATTACTGGTCAGGCCCCAGATTTCCGAACCATATAAAAGTATCGGACTTATCTTACTGTCAAAAGCATATGTGGACTCTTTAACAGGTAAGAAAGCTTCACTAAGTAAATTAAAAAGCCCGTATAGAGATTTTGAACCTTGTTCACCAATTCGTTTCAGAGTCTGTTTCCAAAGACCATTGTAATTTAATAATAAACCAAGATAAATAAATCTATCAACAATCTGTAAATCAATATTATCATAAGTAAAACGCAAATTTTGCATCCTATGACACTTTCTGAACACCAGAACTTTTGACTTATTTATATTCACAGTGTGACACCAAAAAGAGAACAATACTCATATAATTTATTCAATAAACTTTGAAGAGCACCTGGAGACTTAGCAAAAATAACTGTATCGTCCGCATATAGCAAACTATTTATACGTAAATCATGTAAACAAAAAATATCACTTTCATCATCTAGTGATAAATATTGAAACAAATCGTTTATAAAAAACAAAAACAATATTGGAGACAATGGTTCTCCTTGCTTCACACCAGGAATGCGAAATTATTTGATCACTTATCCGTGAGTCAAATCTAATTCTAGCTTTAACTTCTTCATACATTAATTTAACACAATCTTAACAAATTTACTAGAAACCCCAGTATGTAACAATTTCACCCAAAGTTCACTTCTAGGTATTCTATCAAATGCTTTTTGAAAAATCTATAAAAGCTGTATAAAGTTTTTCACCCCTATTCAAAACAGAAGACACTATAGAATTAAAAATAAAAATACAATCAACGGTTGACATATTTGACCTAAAACCGAATTGGTTTATACATAATTTCTCTTCTTCTTCGGCCCAGTTTGTTAATCTATCATTTAAAATAATTGAGAAAATTTTACTAAATATATTACTTATGGTTATCCCCCGAAAATCATTTAAACTCTCTGGGCTTACCTTTTTGGGAACAGGAACAATAACTCCTTCCATCCAAGATGAGGGATACATCTCCCCCTCAAACATCTTATTAAATAAACGCACGATTGTAGGTGCTAGGACGTCCCTAGCATCTATAAATAACTCGCCAGGAATGTCATCTATTCCAACACTCTTGTTACCTTTCAATTTTTTAATTGCTTTAGAAACTTCATCTTCAGATATTATTTTATCTAAAAATTCAACATTATTTATACGATCTTTTAAATTTTCTTGGCTAGATACATTTAACTCACTTTTAGGGTTATTATTTTCTTTAAATACTTCCTCAAAATGACTTTTAAAATCGTCTACTGAAAATTTCGATGACACATTCTTACTATTGTTTTGTTTTAAATATTTCCAGAAATTTCTAGAATTATGTCTAGCATTCTTAGCTATCTCTAACCCCCTCCTCTGCATATATTTTCGCCTCGCTAAAGCTTTGTTTTATTATATGATGATCTGCTGGAAATAAAATCTATTCTATTCATATTCGATGGAAATTATTTATACCTATTCCGCATGTAACAAAAATGTCTACGTTTTTCTAAACAATCCCTGTCAAACCAGTCATTAGCTTTACTTGTAGATCGAACAGAATTCACCCGAAATGATTTACCATATACCTTAAATGCGGCATCATATAACCCCTTACTTATCCCGTGTACTGCTTTCTGAACACCATTTCTATCAGAATCAGTAATTCCATCAACAAGATCATTAAAATAATCAACATAATTATTCAATGAATTTAAAAACTCCACTTTTTTTACATGGTTTCCCGATTCCCACACAATCTTATCAGTTTTACCACAGTTAGATACATTAACATTTATATGAGAAAAAAGAAGTTGAAATTCCACAGGTGCGTGTTTAGAAAATTCGTTAAAATCATTAACTTTAAAGTCCTTAATATTAGAAAAATTATCTTCAGAACATAACAAATAATCAATTAAACTTTGACCTTGAGAAACTACCTTTATTCTTATCTGTACCAACTCTGCCGTTCACAATTCTTAGATCAGTATTTAAGCATATACTTATAAAACGACGACCAGCAGCATTACATTTGTTATCACGTGATGATCTCGGAAAAACATTACTGAAATCACCTTCATCATCATCAATATCAAAAATATAGTGACAAATATTATCATTTTCAATGAAATCGTTCATCTGGCCTACTCTACAGTTAAAATCCCCACATAAGAACACCTTCCCCTCTTTCTGTATTTCCAAGATATCTGATTCTAATATATCAAAAACATCAATATCATCATATTTATAGCCACTGGCATTATTAGGCAAAATATACAAAATACACAAATAAACATCCCTAGTAGTATGAAAAAACACATGTTTAAATCTAACCCATATCGCTTGCATACCTTTATACGCTCTTTTTCTAAAACATTCAATACCGCCACCAATTTCACTTTTATAATAAAAACTAACCCCACCACTGTGTCTACCTCTCTTTCCCTTTTCTTTTGACCCTGGAATGCAAAAACTGTTATAACCTTTTATTTCAAAAACATCATATAATTTCATCCATGTTTCAGTAAAACAAAGGCAATCATATTCATTTATAAGATTTTTAAACTCAGCATCGTTTAATTTTGATTTTAATCCCTCCACCACATTCCAGCACAAAAAAGATGTTTCAGTCTCTGGGCATCCCTACCTTTGTACAAAAGGTCGACCGTTTACATATAATCTGTCTCTAATTAGCTTTACATCAGCACCGTTTTCACGCTCGCGTTTCATTACGGGGATTAACGCTTTACGTTTTTCATATATCTCCCTGGGAAACTGCTCACTGATGCCGTACTGTGTACGTGCAAGCATTTTGCTTTTGGACCTCACCTCCTCTTTAATAGTGAAATTTTGAAATTTAACCACTATTGCACGGGGTTTCCCACCCCTGCCTAAAAACCTTCTACCTGTGCGATGTGCTCTGTCAATCTTAATCTGCTCCCTCGCATTTTCAATTTTCAGCTCATTTTCACATAAATCAATAATTCTGTTCACACAGTTTTCACCCTCAGACTCCTCAATGCCCCAAAACATAAGGTTTTCTCTCATACTTCTTGCTTTGAGATCGATCACTTCGTTTTCTCAGGCTCTCATTTTCAGTTTTTAATACCTGTACATCTGACTTTGTATTTTCAACAGATAGTTGAATGGATTTACATATTTTTTCATTTTCGTTTGATTTGTCTGAAATGAAAGTAAAACTTGTATCATAAGCGTCTAGCTTTGACTTTACGTTTCGCATTTCGTTATCGATCACACCAACCTTGTTCTCTAATTTGGATATACTTGTCTCAAAATCGGTGTATTTGGTTACCTATACATATAAACTTTATCATTATAACAACTTCTCACCTGTTCTGATTGTTGTATGGCTAATTATCCTATGATTTCTGAGGTATTGCTACTCCAAGCGTAAACTGAAAATGGCGTATTTCCCCCGATTAGTTGACACAGTAAGCAGGACCAATGAGACGCCTGAGGACATCGCGTATAGCTTTATATATCGCTGGTATCATGAATTAATCTTCATTACATTTTGTAAAAATAGCAATAGCTTTGTCAAGTGCATGCAAAAGAATTGTCACATATTTATTTTAATAATCGCCTTTCGGGAGTCATATTGATAATAAATTTATTTACAGTTCCCCGACATCAATGGGGATTATTATATGCAAGTGACAACGTGACAACGTCTGAGAGTTCATGTTTACGGGGTATTGTACAAAACAACCAAGTAATTGGGAAACACCAGACGCTAGTATTTCTATACACAGCGGTGATTATAAAGACATACTTAGCACATACTTCTCCGCTGACTTAATTATATTTATTGCAAATGAAACACTTAACATCTCGTAATTATCATGAGAATCTCTTTCATCGTCACTTCAGGATTGAGCATAAAAATCATCTTCCAAACTGGATTCTGAATAAGAACACTTGACCACTTTCTCTATACCCGCCAATGGCTATTGTACCGAGTGTTCCTTGGATGACATCACGGTCATTAGAAGTTTTCAGATAGGATTTCCCGCAGGTAAAAAAAAAACAACTTTGTCGGCTTATATCTCCGGAAAGAGACGTCGGATCGACTTCAAATTTTCGACAAATGCATTTTTCCATCATAAACTAACAATTTTTAAAAGTTGTGAATAGCGTTTGGGTGCACTTTAAACTCGCCCAGGTCAAGAAAGGGATCACAAGACTCCACCCGCCAGGTCATATGGATTTTACTATAATATCTAGCTATGTTTCATCTTACACTGTTCTACTCTATCTATTGGTTCCAGTTATGTCCACAATGCAGTTGATAAATCCTAGAGCATATTTGATTCCATTTAAAGAAATACGCTAAAAGACAAATCAAACGGAACTCAGGTAGGGTAAGGCGGGGACGGTCCACCTACTCATAAATCTGCTACTGAAGGCTTAAAGTGGGACCCGGATCAACCCCAATCCTTCGTCTACGTCTTTTTCTATCGGACTGGTGAACCTTCGGACTGGTGAGCCTTCGGACTAGTGGGCCTTCGGATTGTTGGTTGACCTTCGGATCCGGATCCACCGCAATCTTCCCCTCCTACTTCTTCTGTCGGACTCGTGAACCTTCGATCTGGTGGAGCTTCGGATCCGATTTTTCTATCGGATTGGTGAACCTTCGGACTGGTGATCACCCTTTCGGACTAGCGGACCTTCCGACTTGTGGTAGACAGATAAACAGACAGACAAACAGCTGAAATGTTAGATAATGAAAAAAAAAAATAATGATTTTGTCGTAGAACCACGTGCACGTCGTAGAATCCGGAAACATCTATGCAAACGGATAGCTTAACTGACATTAGTCTCTATAAAAATAACTATCTAATTCTAGATCATAAAACGTATTTTAAAAATCACTAAACCTGATTTGAAATAGTATAAAATACAATAAAATGGTCAATTGATTACTTTACAATGCATATAGTTAATAAAATCTGTAGAGTAGGCCTGCTCTAGAGTACTCTAATACGTCGTTTCCGAAATCCCTCGACAGATCACTCTCTGGCATGTGTCTTTTATCACCACGTTTGGACAAAATGGCGGTCAACTAAAGTATTCTTCGTATCAGCTAATAAATTATAAAGTTCAGATTGATACAAAAGGTCCTACAATAAATATTTTAACATCTAAACTAGGCCAAACTTTCTGCACCACATGACACCACATATCAACACTTGCTTTTTATTTATATTGATTTCCTCTACCCTCCATAGTTAATTTGTATTTGCCGCTATCAAAGTGCCCTAACTTATCTCAAAGTCACATAATCAGTGCGTGGTAATTTCTGAACCGTTTCGGATCTCGGAAACGACGTATTTCTGAACCGTTCCGGATCTCGGAAACGACGTATTAGTCGGATCCGTCCGTTTAGGGCTTTTTTTTGCTACAATGTACTTAACAACATGGATGTTTTGCGTTTCCGGTTTTAACAAAATATTGCTAAGCTTTCGCAGTTGACGTGTCAGAGTGTATGATATTGAAAGGCTATTGATTTGCTATGAAAAACGATAATGACGCTAGTGAAAGTCTTATCCCAACATCTAAACCTGTGGTAAAGGACAAGATGGGACGGGGATTTGCAGTCATTGAACTTGTCGCTAAACTTGTCATAGCTGTTGTAACAAAATTTTGGAAATTGTGTACATCGGCAGCCTTGATTTTGTTTCTCGTGTTCTGGTTTCATGGAGGGATTTTAGCACTTGTACTTCTTATATTTGCTGCTATAGGTAAAATAAATTGACGTGATTTTGATAAAGTATGAGTCAGCGTGCACAATAACGTACTGTTAATGTAAATGAGGTTGTATATGGTAGTTATAACTGAAGTTAAAAGTGAAACTAGCAAGGCGAACTGCCAAATGGGGGAATGAAAAGTGAACCTAGCTATATGCATGTGTAAATACATGTGTGTATGTATGTGTGACACTATGTATATTGGATAACTATTAGCATTAACACTAAATGGTTTTGGCAACAAAATACAAACAAACTGCAGTAAAATATGTACATTGAAGGAGTGACTGTGGATGGGACTGCAGTGTCTTTCAGTTATGAGTTTCTAACCAACAAGCATTCATTTAAGTAGTTCATGCCAATTTTTATTACTTTTGTGGAATTACTATTCATAATTGAAGTCATAAGTATAAGATTGTATGTTAAAAAAATTTAACTTATTGTTCAAAAGTACATGATTTATTTTCTTGATGAGTATTTATAAGCAGGACATACATATGTTTGTATTTTTGTGTCTAATACCTTTGAGGATTTTGTCATGCAATGTTATCATATGCCATGTTGCCCCCACCAGAATCTCTTGTCAAGCTTTCAGTCTTCACCTTTAAAAATGATAATAAATACATGATACATAATTGATGATAGATAACAAGAGGAATTTTGAAATCTAAATTTAGGTTTTAATGAATGAAAGCTTATCAGAGTGTGTTTATTGTCAATATTAAAGCTGTTGGGTGACAGATAAATAGAATGACAAACACTAGAGCACCATGACCTCATGTTGTGAATAAACCAGATCCACCGACAGACGCCGTGTGTACAGTTTAAATTATAAATCATTTTATACTTAGTGTATCTTAAAGATGATAAATATTAAATAAAGCAAAACTACAAAAACTCTTGTCAACTTTTATAAACTATTTCAATCTCTCCATGGATCTCATCAGGCAGTGAGAGCATAGGCATACTAAAATATAGTCATAAGCTGTACATCAGGCAGTGAGGGCATACTAAAATATAGTCATCTGTACATCAGGCATGAGGGCATAGGCATACTAAAATATAGTCATAAGCTGCAGGCAGTGAGAGCATAGGCATAAAATATAGTCATAAGCTGTACATCAGGCAGTGAGGGCATACTAAAATATAGTCATAAGCTGTACATCAGGCAGTGAGGGCATAGGCATACTAAAATATAGTCATAAGCTGTACATCAGGCAGTGAGGGCATACTAAAATATAGTCATAAGCTGTACATCAGGCAGTGAGGGCATACTAAAATATAGTCATTGTTACATCAGGCAGTGAGGGCATAGGCATTTTTCATGCTGTACATCAGGTAAGCATAGGCATACTAAAATATAGTCATAAGCTGTACATCAGTGAGGGCATTTATAGTGGTGTACATTTTGCGATAATTTTTGTTCCTTACATCTTTTTATAGGTATATCTTTTATTGGTGCAAATGCTTTGTTTCCTAGGTATACATGCAAAGTCCTATTATTCTTTTTTACTTCTTTCTTTTTTAAACATTTAATCTTTTTTACAGTAAGAAAGAAAAAGCAAATAAAAAAAAAAAAAAAAAAAACAAACAGATATAATTACATTTAAATGCATAACTACATTCGCAAGCATTTTGTGGCATAATTACAATATGAAACAGAACCCCGAAATGAACCAACCAAACCGAAAAATTACTGATTCGAGCTCATATCCCTGCTGCTTTATTACAGTTTGTGCTGAAACTTTCAACAGAAGTGTACCATGCATCACAACATTACATATTGTTATAACTGTTTGGAAATCCACAATATTTCCACATGAAATATCCATGGAAAAGTGATCATCAGGTTTTGTGAGATATATGCCTCTGGTGAGACAGTAACCTTGGAGGCTTGGAATTCTGCTTCTTTGGGAATGGCTTAAACTTGGTTTCTAAGCAGTCAACTAAATACTGTCTCATCCCACGTGGGTCAAACAATAATACATGTGCTATCGGTTTCATTGTAAAACAGAATTAGTAATTACAGTTTACATCAAATTATATTATATTATCGTTAAGCTTCAAATGATGTCTTAACTTATTATTAATAATAAACTATTCAGCAATGTTTTCTGCTGGTTCAGTTCGACTATCGGCGTACCCTTTTTACACCATTTGAAACGAGAAAAATGTTTTATTTATTGTAATACTTAAAATATGTCAACAATTTAGGGTGAGAATATAGCAACTAATGATCTACATTTATGTTTAAAGTGTCGGCGCAAACTGTAATAAAGCAGCAGAGATATGAGCTAGAATAATTTTTTGGTTCAGTTTGGTTCAGGGTTCGACATACCCTTTTTACACCATCCACATCTGTTTGTGATGTCATATGGTGAACATCGTTTATAGCTGTCGAAATGCTGTCTAGATTAACACTGAGTCTATTGAAGACTGCTGCAGGAAATGTAGAAATTTAGATTGTATCTGATGGCTTTAAAAAAGAAAATATTTCATTTTAAATGTATGCACAGTAATGTTGCATAGCAGCAATAAGCTTTGGAATAATTATTCTGGTTCATTTAAGGTATTAAGATATCACAAAAAAAAGGAAATTAATCCTTTGCCAGCACTGTATATGAATTGTGTGTATCTGTGAATGTGTGTTTTGGATTTTATAAAGTTAACTTATCTACCCCTGAAAATAATGGAATCTACTGAAAATCAATGACACAGAAATGTGTCTTTAGGAGTGAATGAGTTAACATTTATAAGTGCAGTTTATACTGGTAACTCTATATTAAACTGGTCAAGTAATCATCAAAGCATAAAGATTTTTTTTTACTTTACCAACTAATAATGTGTAAAAGAGCACTTTAAAATGACTTCTGTATTTACATGTAGATTTCAGTCAACATTGTTATAGAAATATTTTTTGGAAAGTCTGCTAATTTTTTTTTGTTTTTCTATTTTAGGGATTTTTTTCAATGCACAGGACATGCTTCTTTATTATCCTCAACAGCCTCCTCATTCACAGCTGTATGTGGAGTTACCAAATTTGTATGACTTGCCATTCGAAAATCATTTCATCAAAACAAAAGATGGTATCAAAATTAATGTTTATCTTATAAAACATTTAAATCCAAATGCTGCAACTGTGATATATTTCCATGGCAATGCAGGAAATATTGGACATAGGTATTGTGTCTCAGTTTTACTTTCTTTCTCTTTCATTCTTTTCCCATCTCTCTCTCTCTCTCTCTCTCTCTCTCTCTCTCTCTCTCTCTCTCTCTCTCTCTCTCTCTCTCTCTCTCTCTCTCTCTCTCTCTCTCATCTTTTGATTTTATTTGATATAATTAGTTGTTTATTCAGTCCATCTTACAGAATAATTAAAAAAGTAAACAGTTTCTTATTGATAATATAAAACAATTCATTTACATGTATTTTAGATTAGTTGGGAAGGTCCCTTTTATCAAGTTTTAGTCACATGAGTCAAAGGCTGAGGGGACCTATTGTTATCATCTTTTGTTTGTTAATGCGTATTGTCCATTGTTAACATTTACAAATTTTCAACTACTTCTTAAGACTCAGTGGGCCAAATTTACCCAAATTACAGAGGGTCTAGGATGCATAGGGATAAAAAAGGACCAAAACTTGGTCTTTAAGAATCTTCTTCTCATGAATCAATGATCAGATTTCCTTCAAATTTGGTATGCATAATTGTTAAGTCAATATTTATAAAGTTTGTGAATGAAAACAAAAAATTGGAAAACAATCCAAAAAGGCTTCAAATGAACCACTAGGGGGCACTTCAAATGACATAGGGTAGTTTTATACAGATGCATACATGTGATTTTTCTGGCGGGAGGAAAAATCTCCTGATTTTTAGGGTCCCTTCCGCTCCTCCCGTCAATTTCAGAATTCTTCTGTCATCAGAAATTTCAAGTACTGAAAAAAAATGTGACCAACATGTAAACTCCTCATAATTATTAATCAGCAAACATCCGATTATTAATCTGTTGACACTTTTACAGGTAAATAGCCTGTGGGCATGTTAATTATTGAGGGTGTTAATGATTATATAACACCGTCCCATCCACTGATTGGCAGTTAATTGGTGAGTGTATGCATGTCACGACTAACGCTTGGATCATCATGATTAGATGCATGATTCCAGCCATCAAAAATAGTTATCACAACGTACATCTTACGATCTCAAAAGATACCCTACTGGTATTTAAATTATGGGAACTTAATTTTTTTTTTAGATTATAAACAAAGTTGTTATCTTTTATTCAAATAGAACATGTATATACTTGAAAAAATTGTGCAATAAGTTTAAAAAGGCATTCAATTGGCTAAATAATGGAACAAAACAAGGAAATAAATCAGAAGTTATAATGCAAAAATATATATGCAAAAAAAAGACAACAAAACGTCGTTTAAAAATCAACAGTTTTGAGACCAAATCTCCAGCTAAAATATTAAAAATCTCCAGTTTTGGCATAGCAGTTCAACTGATTTTTATTACATGTATGCAGATGGCTTATGGACTTACATGTAAAACGGATTGATTTTTGTATAGAATCAAGGTCATGGGGTTAATGTTTAAGATCATAGACACCAAAGTAAATGGAAAAAATCATCAGTTTATCATCAAGTTTTAAACATGTTTGACTTCTCAAGAACGAATTGGCCAACTTTAACCAAACTTGGCAGGAACTATCCCCATGTTAAGCTGCATAAAATTTATGAGTAAAAAGAGCTATGATGGTCAGCATAGATGTATGCCTACTGTAATAATGAATTTTACTGACATGACCGTTAACGACCACAATGCCTCTTGTTTGTTGAAGTTTTTGCAAACACATAAATTTATGAACACCCATGTCAATAATTTAGTATTGTATCACTTTTGCCATTATTTGCTATTCTGTATCATGGTTACTAGTAATGCAATCAGAGCTTTTGATTGAGTAAAGTGTAATTCTTAGGTATACTTTATACCATTTTGATTTTGAAGGTTATCAAATTCTCATGGATTGTTCACTGCGTGTGGTTTAAATATTTTACTGGTGGAATACAGAGGATACGGTAAAAGTGAAGGATCACCGAGTGAATCAGGTAAAAGCAAACTAACACTGCATTATCTGCTTAAGTGTTCACAAATTATTCCCTTGCAGGTGAAAGAAAAATAATAATTCCCCCTGTTGTGGATAAATAGCAAATTTTTAACTACAGGGGCATGTTTCTTTGATGGCTTGCCAAGCCTGGGGTTAAACTTTTGTACATGTTACCATGTAGAAAATTGCAATCTCAAATGTTTAGATTTTAGACTAGAGCTAAATTTTGCATAAAAATAGTAACAGTGAGTGATCTACATGTAAATGCTTTATATCTCATGTTTAAAAATTTTTGGTATGTCTATTTGTTTTTTACAGCAAAAAAAAGTCATAGTTATGTTAGCATAAGTAATATTTTGTACACATTACACAGTATTTATGACATATTTACATAATATACAGTACATATTTTATTGCATTTCGACATATACATGTATATGTATATATCAACACATTGCATCATCTAAAGTCAGGGGAAGCTTTTTTATCCAAAATCTATCTTTAAAAAAAAACAAAAAAAACCAGTTGTACAAACTAAAACTTACACATGCTATTAGTGATCCCAGTAAGTAATGAGGCTTGACTCCAGAAAGTAATGAGGATCTACAAATTAATGAGAAAGAGCCATATGATAAAATTTCCTGAAAAGTATCATTCTAGTGGCTATGAGATATCATTCTGGTGGATATGAGATATCATTCTGGTGGATATGGGGGTGTCATTCTGGTGGATATGTAGAAGTCATTCTGGTGGATATGGGATTGCATTCTGATGGATATGGGAATGCCGTTCATGTGGATATGTGGGTGTCATTCTGACGGATATGTGGACATTATTCTGGTAGATATATGGACATCATTCTGATGGATATGGAGTGTCATTCTGGTTGATATGGGAATGTCGTTCTGGTGGATATGGGATGTCGTTCTGGTGGATATGGGATGTCATTCTGGTGGATATTGGGTGTAATTCTGGTGGATATGTGGGTTCATTGTGGTGGATATGGGTGTGTCATTCTGGTGGATATGGGAGTGTCATTATGATGGATATGGGTGTGCCATTCGTGTGGATATGTGGGTGTCATTCTTTGGATATGTGGACATCATTCCAGTGGTTATGGGTGGATTGATTCTGGTGGATATGGGAGTGTCATTCTGGGGGATATGTGGTTTCATTCTGGTGGATATTGGGGAGTCATTCTGGCGATTTGTCCCATCATTCCAGTAGATAAGTGTTATTCAGGTAATTCTGTGGACCGATTCACCGATAAATGTCAATCTCCCTAAAAGGGGCAAAATAAATTTCAATAGGAAACTTGTTTTTGCCTTTAGTTATCAGAAAAATGAACAAGACTTTCAGATTAATATTATATGTTTGTGTTTTGTATTTTGTAGGACTATATTTAGATGCTGAGGCTGCCATTGACTTTATTTTGAATCGTAGTGATATCAACAAGAAAAAAGTGATAATCTTTGGACGCTCACTAGGTGGTGCTGTAGCAATATGGCTAGCATCACAGCCTCTCTATGCAAAAAGTATAGCTGCATTGATTGTAGAAAATACATTTACATCACTTCCTGATATAGCTACATCAGTATTTACTATTCCAGGGATTCAGTTAATACCAGAAATTTTGTATAAAAATAAGGTAAGTCATTATAAAGGGGGGCTCTGTGGCCGAGTAGTTAGAGCATCATGCTTTGAACCATGAAATCACTCACTTCTGGTCAGTGGAGGTTCTAGCCCTGCTGAAACCTAAGCTAATTTTTGTGAGAAAGTTTGCCAGTTTACTTGCGGAAGTCTCCTCCCAGGTACAGTGTAACAAGGTTCTCTACTCACCACCATATAACTGAAAGTTTGATGAGTCTGGTGTAAAACACTCTTCAGAATTCAAAAAATTCATTATATCAAAACAAAGGATCAGGTCCCAAAGTGAGCAAATTTCTCAATGCTAAAATCAGCACATCATGTACAGATCTACCTAAATCTTACATTAGCCTATTTTGCTTCAATTAAACCTTGTTGAACAGGAATTACATTTGGCCGAAATTCTGTCCCCAGTTCAAGTTATTTTGTGTGGTAATGTCAGTCGGCTTCTTCATACTGGTAGCTAGATAGGCTGTGCGGTGACACATTTTCACCACAAAATATTGCTCTGTTTAACTAAATATTTCTCGTCGTAGCCATCAGAAATTTGGTCAGTTGCTTATCTGATCTACTATTTTCATTAATCTGTCTGCATAAAGTTGTGTCACAACGTAATTGCAACTATTTGAGATGTGAATTCCGGGTATCAGTACTCACTTTCGTGTACATATCGTCATGACTCCATTATGTATTCTTGATATTCTTGCTGATTGGCTGACAGTAAAGCAGTCAATGCAGTTGACATACCATATAAGGAAAACTCCTACTACTGTTTAGATTGTCAGTCAATCATATCTGATATATCTGAGCCATATTATATTATATGTAATGTCACATCTTTCACCAAAGTAAATTCAGAGATTTTCAATTTTTCATTTCCTCCTGTTAGGAGTTATTTCTAAAGAAATGTCAAATGTTACAAAAGATCCCCTGAAATATGATTTCAATGCCTGCAATGTGTCTTTAAATGAGCAATAATTTTCACCATTTATATTTGTACATGTATGCCATCAATATACAAACATATCCAGTTACAGAATAAATTGACTTTTTGTATACAAAGATAGAAGTTGTAAGGATTTATCTAAGGATATTTATAACAAAGTTTCAAGGCCATGGGATCAAAGGTTAAGGTTACATGCATATAAGTAAACAGAAAATGGGAAATGCATAGTTGCATAATTGACCAAATTTGTCAGGTGAATGCCTTTAAAGGCCCCTTGAACCATTTGTTTTCAAGATTTGTTGCTATATTTTTCTTTTTTTCTTATTTCAGTACCCATCTGTTCGAAGAATAAAAAACATATCAATACCAACTCTGTTTTTGTCAGGTTTGGGTGATAAACTAATACCGCCTGAGATGATGAACAAATTACATAGTGTAAGTAACAGATTCCTGTTTATTTGATATAGTTGTCTCCCTTATATAGAAATATGAAAATGGCTGTTTTGAATTGGTATAGTTGATAAGCTTACGCCTTGCAAGTTGAATCATAGTAAGTTTGAATCACAAACACATCATACCTAGATTAAAGTATATACTTGCTATAAAGTTGATTTGCCTACAAGTAGGCGGTAGACTTTGGGTCTAAATTCTGAAGATTTGCCAATGTCCACCTACCAGTCAGTGTAAAAAATAGCAGATATGAAATTCTTACAGGGAACCCTTGTCAGATAAAACATCAGTCTTGTAAGGAATATATATAAAAATTGCATTTATTTTTCAGAAAAGTGTTTACAGTATGCAGAATATACAGCTTCATGTCTTAAGTTTATGAACAAATGTCATTTTCCCATTTTTTCTATAGAAAACAATCTTTTTGGAATAGCTTCCAAAGACTTTAGTTTTAAGTCTATTTCCTTTAAATTTTCAACAAATATAATTAAATACATGCAGATTGACCTCATAACATTTTTATTTGAACCTGGTTGTTAATTAGGATGTTACAAACTTTTATTCTTTTTTGATGAATTTTGCAACCTCATTTCCTTCTTTGATCTTAATAGTAAATTACTGCCAGAAAATACTTGTTGTAAAGTAAATATGTTGTATCTCATTTGGTATCGCAGAATAATCAGTGATGTATGAGAAGAAACTACATGGATAATGCTCTAAATGAATGAAATTTTAAAAAATGGTCAAAAATTATACCCAAGAAAATAATTCCTCAAGAGACAATTTTACATAGAAAATAACTAGAAATTTTGTTTGTTCATAAACTTACCCACTGTAAGCCTACTGTTTGTAATCTACAATAAAACATTTGATCATAACATAATCAGGGTATCAGAGATCTGATTTGCTGAAGATGCCATACTTATACATCTATCTAATTTGAATGAAATATAATTCAGTAAATTTTGTTGTGTTATAATTTGTAATCGATTTAGGTATGTAATGTTGAAAACGGACCAATCCAGGCAGAACAATAGAATTGTTTGTGCCGTTTTTATTTGGCCAATCATATCAACACATTCAGCTCGTGCTACCTGGTTTGTTTAGACAAAGATCAGTCAACATGACCTGTTTGATCTATTGTTTTCTGAATGTGTTATCAGTTAATAATGTGTGTATACAATTACAGGTGTTCTGACTGGCAGTGGTACAAATATAAGATCCTACCCCATTGTTTAATAATTAGACATAACAAATTGTAGCACTTATGAATTAATATGCATATAGTATTTAGGCCAACAAAAATTAATATCTAATTTTCATGTACATTTTTCCAAAATACATTGTAAGATGAGGGAGGGTGGCCTTAATTGTTATTTTCTACTCTCCAAAAATGTGATGTGACAGGTACTTTTTATCTTCGTCACATACATGTGTATGGTTATGTGTCATTTGATAGATATACAAAATGAATGAAGAAAACTTGTATTCTTTAATACACTTGTCCGTTCTTATTGGCCGGCTTGCACATAGTGCATACCGGCTTAGAGTATGGTGAATGTCAGGCAGTCTGGGAAAGTAGCTGTAGGGTACCTATCTTGTGTGATCAACTCTTCCTACAGTTCTAGATGTAGACCAGATATATATACATTAAAGATATGCACCTGTTATTATGGATTCATTCCAAACATTTTTATGGATTTTCTGGATGTGGAAGTTAAGTCATTTTACAGAAATTTTTTTCTTGTATAAAATGGTCTTAACAAAAGTGGCAGCTTTTCTAGCTCTCCTGGCCCAAAGGGCCAAGTGAGCTATTGCTATAGCCAATAGTTTGTTGACCATCATCATCCCGTGTCCATCGTCCATCTGTTACCTTCTTCATCTCGAGAACCAGTGGGCCAATTTTAACCAAACTTGGTATATAGGATCCGCATGTGAAGCCCAAAAAGGACCAAAACTTAGTACATTTTTAAAAATCTTCTTCTCATGAACCAATTATCAGATGAGTTTCAAATTTTGAATGCATGATTATAAAGTCAATATCTACAAAGTGTGCGAATGAAAATGAAATCAGTCCATCAACGAGCCACTAGGGGATGCTTCAGTAACACAGGGTACATTTGTAATACAAATTGTTTAATAACTTAAAACTTTTGTATAAAAAGATATATGAGAAATTTGTTAGGAATTATCTACGGATCATTTTGACCAAATTTCAAGGTCATGGAGTCAAAGGTCAAGGTCACAGGCACCTAAGTAAATGGAAAATATAATTTTTTGGGGGTAAAATTTTCAACATTTTTGACTACTTCTCTAGAACCATCTGACCAATTTGAACCATACTTGACAGAAAGTATAAACTACATAAGCTACATAAAGTTTGTGGATGAAAAGGGGCTAGGACCAACAAATGAGTCAGCATATATTTTTGATTTAATAAACGTATCTCCAAAATTATTAAAGCTAGAGAAAAAATTGTTACCTTTAAATGAGCGGCTTGCAAAAGTCTACTAATATTTTATTTTGGTGGAAAATGTCTGGTGGACCCTTATGTGAGTTATTTCCCCTTTTGTGTGGATTTTTTCATGTTTTTAGATGTTTTTGGACATTATCTTGAAAAAGGTAGAGTTAAAGTGAAAGAAACAAAAATTTTCAGCATGCAAAGATCTACTAACAAGTCAATAGGGCCAAAATTGTCAGGTCGCTCCTTATGGGAGTTATTTCCCACTTAATGTAGATTTTTCATGTTTTTGGATGTTTTTTTGCCATTATTTTGAAAAGTATAATAGGTAGAGTAAAAGTGAAAGAAGTGAAAATGTTCAGCATGCAAAGATCTACAAAAAAGTCAATAAGGCTGAAATTGTCACCTTGCCCCTTTTGGGAATTATTTTCTCTTTTAGTGGACTTCTCATGTTTTTGACAGTTTTGTCCTATTATCTTGAAAAGTATAAAAGAGAGAAAAAAAATGAAGCTAAAAAGTTCAGCACGCAAAGATCTACAAAAATGTCAACAGGAATTAAATTATTTCCCCTTTTTAAGTGGATTTTTTTCATGTTTTGGACTGTTTTTCCCTATTATCCAGTGATCACCACAAAGATCTACGAAAAATTTATTGTGCAAAAATTGTGAGGGTGATCCTTGTGAAAGTTATTTCCCCTTTTAAATGGATTTCGCATGTTTTCAACTGTTGTTGCAAATTATCTTAAAGATCTATAGAAAAGTCAGCAAGGCAAGTCCACACTTATGCAAGTTAATTCTCCTTTTCAATGAATTTTTTCATGCTTTTGGTTGCTTTTGAGTATATTGTCAGTAAAATACATTTCACTCAGGTGATTATTAAGGCCCTATGAGCCTACTGTTTTTCATGTTTATTAGCCATTTTATCTTTTACATATTTTTTATGTTTTTTGCAATGTTGACCAATTTTTCCAGGTGAGCGACTTAAAGCCCCTTGGGCCTCTTGTTTTTTTTGGTTTTTTTTTTATTTGCCAATGCTGGTCCAATCAGCATTGTTGGCAAAACTCTAGTTACTGGATTCTAGTGCTCCATCTCACTAATTATAGGTCAGCTGAGTCATTCCTTGGCCAGTTCTCCTCAGATGTGAAATTTGTGTAAATATTATTTCTACATTCTGACTGCATGATTTACTAAAATAAAAGTCTATTTTTTTTAAAAGAAAACATTTTGATCAACAGGTTTCAGGAAGCTCTTATAAAAGAATTGTCCGATTTGAAAATGGAACTCATAATGAAACGTGGATGAGTAATGGTTACTACCCAGCTTTAGTCCAGTATATCAAAGATGTAAGTACTAAAAATAGAAATTGTGGGCCATTAGTTAAATATATCAAAAATGTTAGTACTGTCTGTAAATATTGAAATTGCTATATAATACTATATAAAAAGGTATGACCACCTTCCTAGACTACCACCTGTCTTGTGACTTTCTGGTAAAAAGGTATGACCACCTTCCTAGACTACCACCTGTCTTGTGACTTTCTGGTAAAAAGGTATGACCACCTTCCTAGACTACCACCTGTCTTGTGACTTTCTGGTGGTATTTAAAGGCAGGTTCAACTGTACTTTATTATGTTACCACTAGTGAAAATGTCTATATATGATAGATGTAAGTTCTATAAATAGATATCACTGGTCAACAGTTCTATATATGATAGATGTAAGTTCTATAAATAGATATCACTGGTCAGTTGTTCTATATATGATAGATGTAAGTTCTATAAATAGATATCACTGGTCAGTTGTTCTATATATGATAGATGTAAGTTCTATAAATAGATATCACTGGTCAGTTGTTCTATATATGATAGATGTAAGTTCTATAAATAGATATCACTGGTCAATAGTTCTATATATGATAGATGTAAGTTCTATAAATAGATATCACTGGTCAGTTGTTCTATATATGATAGATGTAAGTTCTACAAATAGATATAACTGGTCAACAGTTCCATATATGATAGATGTAAGTTCTATAAATAGATATCACTGGTCAATAGTTCTGTATATGATAGATGTAAGTACTATACATAGATATCTCTGGTCAATAGTTCTATATATATATGATAGATGTAAGTATTATAAATAGATATCTCTGGTCAATAGTTCTATATATGATAGATGTAAGTTCTATAAATAGATATCACTGGTCAACTATAAATAGATATCACTGGTCAATAGTTCTGTATATGATAGATGTAAGTACTATAAATAGATATCTCTGGTCAATAGTTATATATATATGATAGATGTAAGTTCTATAAATAGATATCACTGGTCAATAGTTCTATATATGATAGATGTAAGTACTATAAATAGATGTCTTTGGTCAGTTGGTCTATATATGATTGATTTAAGTTCTTTAAATAGATATCACTGGTCAATAATTCTATATATCAAGGATGTAAGTATTATAAATAGATATCTCAGGTTAATAGTTCTACCTTATATATGATAGATGCTTGTACTATGATATCTCTGGTCAGTAGTATTTTGTCATTCCTAATCATACTGATACACTCTCCCAGATGCTACTAAGGGAGAATTAGAAATATTTAAATAACTATACAATTACCGTTTTACCTCTGATATGAGTAAATTACAAAATAATTTTAAAATCAGAGCAGCTATTGTTCTGAAAGTGAGTGATCCTTCGCTTAATTCATTGCCAGTCTTATGATTGTGATATAAACCTGTGACTCCCCAGAAATTTACAAGACACATACCGAATTTGTCCTTGAAAGGGGGCCTGCTTTAATAAGGGCGCCCCTGGATATTGTTTTCATGTAGATCTATTGACTGTTTGAACAAAATTTTACCTTTTTATTTTCAATTAGTTTAGATTCCCGCCCAACGTCGTCATACTTTTTTCTTTTTGGTGCAATAAATATCAACTATACTCGCTAAATTGCAAAAGAACATCTTTTAACTACGTTGTAAACAATACTTTGGATTGTCCCAGTTCAAAAAGAACATCTTTTAACTACGTTGTAAACAATACTTTGGATTGTCCCAGTTCATCTGTCCTAAAACCATGTCCCAGTTCATCTGTCCTAAAACCATGTCCCAGTTCATCTGTCCTAAAACTATGTGCCAGTTCATCTGTCCTAAAACTATGTCTCAGTTCATCTGTCCTAAAACTATGTCCCACTTCATCTGTCCTAAAACTATGTCCCACTTCATCTGTCCTAAAACTATGTCCCACTTCATCTGTCCTAAAACTGTCCCAATCTGTTTGAGGTTTTGGTTAAAGTATTTATTATGTTACAATACCGATTTTGGGTACAGTGGAACCTGTCTTGAAAGACCACTCATGACAAACCACCTGACTTTTAAGACCAAATTCTGAAAACCAAATGGATAAATGATCCTGTCTATAAAACCTCTTTTGAGAGACCACCTTCAGTGGCTGATAATATGTTCTCTCAAGACAGGTTCTACTGTACTATTGGGAAGAGAAAAAAGATTTTATTTTTTATATTGATGTACCCATCATATGTACATACGTATATTTCTTTATTTTGTTGCCATGTTGAAGATTGAGCATTTTTTTTTGGTTCATTTTGCAGGCACTAAATTTTCTTGCCTCACAACAAGCACCAAATTCACAGGAGGACACCATCGTGGATGTGTGATAGTACTGATTTATTTTATAGATAATATTTGGATTGTACTTTCTACATAAAACGATACAAATATTTACAAATACATGGGTATCAACACTTGTATTAAGTGATATGTATCACAAAGATAAAAATTCTTTCTGTAATAGCAGATGTACATTATATTTAGTCATATGAAATTTCAAGCACTGAAATACTGTAGAATCAGAAAATTACATGGGGTTAAAACTTTTTTGTTTCAAAATTAAAACAGAATTGTTGTCATTAAATTTCATTGAAATAAACAACTGTTTGTACAAGAACCTGTTACTATTACTAGGTGTAATTTATGTCAAATGTTATCACGGTTGAAATTTTGTAGATAAATGAAAACAACAAAATAACTGAGCAAGCAGCATGAAATTTTCTGTAAACTTTGGTTAAAATGGCAGTATTTGTAGTCCAATTTCCCCAGTATCAAATCAGACTTAGAATTCTTTATGTACGTCTCTTCTTAGAAAAGTTGTTTGAAGCATGGAGATGTTATTTTATAGATAAAGATGTTCAAAATAGGCATTAGTTCATCTATTTGGTTGTAAAGAAACACTCATCTCTGATAGGTTCTTTTACAGTTTGCTGTGACTGAATACAGTAGATACTGTCTTCAGAAACCACTTCCATTGAAAGACCACCTGTCTTGTGACACCAGTCATGAGAAAGCACCTGTCTTGTGACACCACTGTCATGAGAGAGCACCTGTCTTGTGACACCACTGTCATGAGAGAGCACCTGTCTTGTGACACCATATTATGGAATCATTCAGTTATCATTTACGTAATCCTCTTATCAGAAACCACCTGTCTACAGGGAACACATGCCTCAGGCAGGTAGGACTGTCTTTCAAGACATCCACTGTAATATAATTTGGAGTTAGTTTGGACATCATTGTGCTGTATTTTGTGACCTTGTGTCATTGTTTGAGGAATCTAGCCAAGATTTCAGGTCATCATGAGTAATTTTACTTTGGTGATATAAAGAAATTTGAAAAATTTGATCACTTCTAAAAAATATTTTAGAACTAACTCCAGGGACTTAGAAACCACAATGGTTTATTAAAAGTTATACTTAATCAGGCAAATCATGTGAAATCAAAACTTGATCAGAGTCAAAGATTATTACATTCAGTAGTTAAAAACTGGGGGAGGGTCTTGGTGGCGAGTCTGGGCTTCAAACTTATCTAATGCAGTGACCTTAAGTGAGCTAGGTTTCATGACCCACTGGAACCTATATTGATTATGTGAGGAAGATTGATAACTTACTTGCAGAAGACTGTTACATTGGCACTCTGGTTTTCCTCCTCCAAACATTAAAACTAGCCACCACTATATTACTGAAAAATTGTTGAGTATGGGGAAAGAACACAGATAAATGCTAAATGAAATTGAACATTCAACTGCCACAGTAACCATGTATTTCATTTGAAGAGACTAATTTGATAATTGCTGATATCTAAAGTACATTGTACATTTATGAAAAAATAAATTAAAAGGGACCATTGATAATGTGCAGAATAAATATATTGTACTTACAATGTATATAACATACATGTGATGATTTAACACGTAGTATGACTACTCCAAGCCTTTGCCACTCCTAACTTATGTAGTTTACATTTAACTTATCTTGTTTTACGTATCTATGTACATTGTATGTGTTTTGGACTTAGTAACTGAAAGTCAAACATTTCACAGGCTATGAGTCAGATGTTTCACATGGTATGAGTCAGATGTTTCACAAGGTATGAGTCAAACATTTCACAAGGTATGAGTCAAACATTTCACAAGGTATGAGTCAAACATTTCACAAGGTATGAGTCAGATGTTTCACAAGGTATGAGTCAAACATTTCACAAGGTATGAGTCAAATATTTCACAGGGTATGAGTCAGATGTTTCACAAGGTATGAGTCAGATTTTCACAAGGTATGAGTCAAACATTTCACAAGGTATGAGTCAGATTTTCACAAGGTATGAGTCAAACATTTCACAAGGTATGAGTCAGATTTTCACAAGGTATGAGTCAAACATTTCACAAGGAATGAGTCAGATGTTTCACAAGGTATGAGTCAGATGTTTCACAAGGTATGAGTCAAACATTTCACAAGGTATGAGTCAGATGTTTCACAGGGTATGAGTCAGATGTTTCACAAGGTATGAGTCTGATGTTTCACAAGCTATGAGTCAGATGTTTCATAAGGTATGAGTCAAACATTTCACAAGGTATGAGTCAGATGTTTTACAAGGTATGAGTCAAACATTTCACAAGGTATGAGTATGAGTCAAACATTTCACAAGGTATGAGTCAAACATTTCACAAGGTATGAGTCAGATGTTTCACAAGGTATGAGTCAGATGTTTCACAAGGTATGAGTCAGATTTTCACAAGGTATGAGTCAAACATTTCACAAGGTATGAGTCAAACATTTCACAAGGTATGAGTCAAACATTTCACAAGGTATGAGTCAGATTTTCACAAGGTATGAGTCAAACATTTCACAATGAATGAGTCAGATGTTTCACAAGGTATGAGTCAGATGTTTCACAAGGTATGAGTCAAACATTTCACAAGGTATGAGTCAGATGTTTCACAGTTTGAGTCAGATGTTTCACAAGGTATGAGTCAGATGTTTCACAAGCTATGAGTCAGATGTTTCATAAGGTATGAGTCAAACATTTCACAAGGTATGAGTCAGATGTTTCACAGGGTATGAGTCAGATGTTTCACAAGGTATGAGTCTGATGTTTCACAAGCTATGAGTCAGATGTTTCATAAGGTATGAGTCAAACATTTCACAAGGTATGAGTCAGATGTTTTACAAGGTATGAGTCAAACATTTCACAAGGTATGAGTCAGATGTTTCACAAGGTATGAGTCAAACATTTCACAAGGTATGAGTCAGATGTTTCACAAGGTATGAGAGTCAAATATTGTGAGAGCACACTTGATGTGGGTTTGTGTTAAGCTAGTGTGTTGGAGTGTGTACAAATGATATATGTATGAATGTAAATGCATGTGTATATAATATTATTGGACATTTGTGAGAGGAAAAATTGTTAAAAACTTGAATTCATGCTTTTATTCTACAAAAAGATGCTGCTTTAATGTGTCTTTCCTATTTGAATACATAGACTACAGATAATTATGATAAAATTGTATTGTTTTACACCATCTAAACTTGATGTTTATTTCACTACCCATCAATCAGTAATATTGTTAGCTTTCATATATAATGCTTTATATATCACTGATCTATATTTCATCTGTAAATGAAGTAAATCTATATATCAAATGAACAATTCATTTATTAAAAATTTTGGTAATGAAATTCAGATTATGTATTTTGAGTAACTTATTTTTTCAGATTATGTATCTTGAAATAAATTTCTAGTACAAAGCTGTGATGCTGCTATGTTTTTTCGTTTTAAGTTACTAGTCAGTATTATACATGACTACAACATGTGTAGGCCTATAATGCCAAACAAAACTAAAATATATATACAAACATATTTAAATATCCGTATTTGCTGCTGACCAGTTTTTTTTTCTTGCCTTGACAAATTTGAGAAAGCAATTCATAGTTGTTGCTTTACCAACGACAATGGCCTCAAACTTTGCATTTGGCTTCAATGTTAAGTTTTGTTTACAGGCTTGCTGTTCAGTTAATATTGAAGCTAGCTTGGCTATTCATTTGCCTGGATGTTCCTTGGGGCATCGATGTAGCGATGTTTTATGTGTAATATATATATATATATATATATATATATCGACATTTGAAATTTTATATATATATATATATATATATGTGTATATTAGTTATATTTTAAATGTTTTTGGACTTATTGTATTTTTTGCAAAAATTAGCCATGTTTAGCTCCAGTGTTAAGTTTTTAGCTCACCTCATGAAGTGAAGGAGAGCTTATGCTATACCCCCGGCGTCTTTGTTGATATTTAGTAACCTGAAGTGCTAGAATAACAAAACTTGTAAGCATGATACAACTAGTTATGAGCATCAGAATGTGGGTTGGTGATGCTGCATATGACCTTTGACCCACATCTGAATGACCATGTTAAGAAGATTTATGGTTCAGTGATCATGTTAAGAAGATTTGATTTCAGCATTATCTCGGAAAGTAGAAAGGCTAGACAGACCAAACTTGCATGGATGATGTGTCATATGATGACTATCAGCTTGCATGTTGCCTATGACCTACATTTCATGGTTGAGTGACAATGTTAAGAAGATTTGATTTTGGCATTCTCTCAGAAAGAAGTAGCCTTAGACAGGCCAAATTTGCATGGATGATGTGTCATATGATGACTACATCTAGTTATGAGCATCAGAATGCGGGTTGCTGATGCTGCATATGACCTATGACCCACATCTGGATGACCACATTAATATGATTTATGGTTCAGTAATCATGTTAAGAAGATTTGATTTCAGCATTATCTCGGAAAGTAGAAAGACCAGACAGACCAAACTGCATAGATGATGTGTCATATGATGACTATCAGCTTGCATGTTACATCTGACCTATTCACGGTTGAATGGCCACATTAAGAAGATTTCTGAGAAAGAAGTAGCCTTAGACAGACCAAACTTGCATGGATGATGTATCATATGATAACATTCTGCTTGCATGATGCAGATGTTTCATCTGACCTAAATTACACGGTTGAGCGACGACGTTAAGATTTGATTTGGGCATTATCTGAGACGGACCAAACTTGTATGGATGATGCGACTGGTGATAACTTGAAGTAATGATACATCTGGTGATGCCCATTAGCTTGCAGTTTGCAGATTTGGCATCTGACCTACATTTTACAGTTGAATGACAATGTTAAGAAGATTTGATTTGGGCATCATCTCGGAAAGTAGAAAGGCTAGACTTGCCAATCTTACACTGATGATGCATCTGATGGTGCCCATTAGATTGCAGTTAGCAGATTTGGCATCTGACCTACATTTCTTGGTTGAATGACCATGTTAAGAAGATTTGATTTTGGCTTAGACAGATTAAACTTGCATGGATGATGCGTCATATGTATACTTGCATATCAGCATGTAGTTTGGGGATTTGGCATCTGACCTACATTTCACGGTTTAGTGACCACAATAAGATTTTATTTTGGTATTATCTCAGAAAGTAGTAGCAGTAGACAGACCAAACTTTATTATTATTTATCTAGATTAAGATGTCATGAATACAAATCCAGTTTGCCTGCAATAAAGGTGAAAAATAACAGTGAAAAAATATTAATAATAAACAATTCATAAATCCTTATATTTCATTGCCCAAATGAAATTAAAATTTATTAAAAAATCTGATTATCAGTATAGCTGCAAAGTTGCTTATATGTGAGGTGAGCTTGGTAATCTTTGATTACTCTATGTTTTTTTACAGGCTTGCTGCTTGGTGTCATCTTGGCAATATTGGGCCTGGATGTTCCTTGGGAGTCTAGCAATGATGTTGTGAAGTTTGTTTGGGAATATTTTTTTCATATATACATGATATAGTCACTGTCATATTTGTCTGTCCATCTGTTTTGTCCAAGCTCATCTTTTAAGCCATTATTATTTCTGAAAGGGAAAGGTCACTCAGCACATATCCCTAAAATATTGGAAAGGTCTCAAATCTCTTAAACCATTCATCAGAATTTTATCATATTTCACATACGTTCCTTTGGACAGGAACTTTCAACAAAGGTCACTCAAGATCATTTCTGAAAGGTCAAGGTCACCCAGCAATTATCCCTAAAATATTGAGAAAGGCCTCATATCTCTTAAACCATTTATTAGAATTTTATATTTCATACAAATGTAAATGAACCTTGGGACAAGGATTTATCGACAAAGGTCATTTCTGAAGGTCAAGGTCACTCAGCACATTGGTCTCAGGGGGACACTTCTTTGAAAATCTTGTCTAGAACTGCTGCATGGATTTAAAAACAAATTGCATCTGAGTGATCTTCTTAAATGCACAATTAAAAATTTGTATTAATTTGACGTGTTTTTGATATCTTTTCATTTTTACCTCATTTCCACTCCCAAGGAGTGTTAAAATTATTTGAAAATTGAGTTTCCTATTCTAAAGCCATATATTTGTAAGATACCAACACAACTCAAGTGACCACTGTGGCACTTTTTTTTTCTTTTTTTTTTGCCTGTTAGGTACAATGTATACTGATGCAGCAAATTTTACTGAAGAGAGCATAATTAACACCTTCATTCTATTAGAACATTTTGTTTAGCATGCAAGATGTCTCAGATTTCTTTCCCTGTATTTGTGTAGCAACCAGTTTCCTCAGGAAAGGGTTGGTTGCTACACCAGATCTGTTGTAGGTTTACACACTATGAAATACAAAAAATCTCAGATACCAAGGTATAAATCATTAGGATGTCCAGCATATAGGTACAAATCTGGTAAAAAATGGACAAACAGGGACCTGAAATCCTCCTGAAATCAACAGGTGGGATCAGGTGCCATGGAGGAGTAAGCATCCCCTGTCGACTGGTCACACCCGCTGTGAGTCCATAGTCATATTGAAATGTAATATGTGAGGAATAAATCCTCATCATAATTGGCACAGACGTCTCAACAGCAGCCATTGAACAGGTAACTCAACATTTCACTTAGTGATACAGAGTACCAGTAGTCGCAAACAAGACTATTATACCGACCGTAAAATTTGCAGAACATTGACATCAAATGTGGTTTTCGATATCCCTGTGTCAATAATTTGTCAGTGAGTAGTTTACCTCTGCATGTGAAATGTTCAAATGTTGTACATGCCCTGGCATATCTGATCATTTGTGAAATGTAAACTCCATTTGCGGGTGATTGTGGGATATTAGTACTTAAATGTGGAAAATTAATGATGGGAAAGGCAAAATCGTAGCGTTTGTCATATAGCTTAGTCGTTAATTTCCTGTCTGTGTCTATAGATAGTAAAATGTCTAAGTATGAAGCATGTGTGCTTAATTCTGTTGTATCTTAATTTCTAGTTCTCTAGGACACATTGCATTGACATATGTATGAAAATTATCATTATTAATTGACAAAACGCCATCGATATATCTAAATGTCAAATTAAAGGCCACCGCTAACTTTTTCTTCTTTTGATTTAGCAGTATCTGAATGAAGTCTGCTTCATATGAATAAAGGAACAGGTCAGCCAATAAAGGAGCATAATTGGTTCCCATAGGAATGCCAACAGTTTGTTGAAAGACCACATCTCCAAACATTATAAATATATTGTCTATTAGAAATTCAAGCATCTTTTTTATATCATCTTCAGTGTATAAGTTATCTGACAATTGTTTCCCCGTTTTATATTTGCATTCCTTTTGTATAAGGAATGGTTTACAGTTTTTAATACATGACAATATAAAAAGTCTTGCTGTGTACAAATTTTATGTTCTTTCCAATTTAATTTTTAATAAATTTACAAGTTGTATAACAAATAGTCTGAAGGTTGACAGTAATATAAAATATTCCTGAGCACAGAGCTAACTTCTCGACCAAAGTCTATGTGAAAATCTCAGGTCATTAGGCACGCTCGTTGTCTCTGGACTCTATATAATTCGCTTTTGTGACAACTATAATGGAAAGAATCCGTATGTTTGTGTATTTATTTAGTATGATAAAGTATTGTCTATGACAGCGTCATAGCATCAGAGGACAGAACCGACCTGGTGGGTGACATTTTTAATACTGCACTCACCCAACTCAATGGAATTTGTTGGATTTTCACATTTAAGTAAAGTGAAAGATTACTAACAAAAAAATAAGTAATGGAATCGATAATATAGTTCTGTTTTCAGGAATATTTTATATTATTCTTAACCTTCAGACCTTCGGACTGTTGGCACATTGAAATATTGGGCCTTCAGATTATTGGACCTTATGTATATTAGAATGCAGAACTTTTGGACTATTGGACCTTCAGACTATCAGGCCTTCTTTCGGTTCTTCTGAATACTGGGTGGACACCATTGAACTTGTCAGGTTTTAAATTTTCTGAAGGTTTGTTTTAAAAAAATATTTTTTATTTAACTAACTCACGCCTAAAGACACAAGTCATTGATTTACAGAGGAGTTCATTGATTCTTAGGGATTGATGAGGTAAAAGATTCAGCACAAATCTATGTCCTTACTGTTTGTGCTAATCTTAAGGTTTTTTTTTCAAATGCCTGACTTTGAAGATAAGTGAAACATACAATGTACATACATGTAAATAATGTATATCAACCATTCTCCATTTTGAACATGTTGAATGTTAGATTCTTATGTATGTTATAGTGGATCAATATCTTCACATATACAAATGTAAATGCATATACATCTTTAAAAGAGCTTAGCTGATCTTATTTTTACAAAATATATAGCAATATAAGATTTGTGTTTGCCTGTGTATAGCTCTTATTTATTATTGTAAATCAAGTACAAGTAGTAAAAGTAGACAAAAATTGAAACATTTTGTTTTTGGTAACCATAGCAAATACCCCTTTAAGTACACCATAAAAAACAAGTCTAATTAGTTTTGATCAATTTATCAATCAATTTATTGACCTTATAGCACCAAAATCATACATTTATACACATCTTGTATTGTAATTGTTATTGCCACTTGAATCACTTCATCCAACAAACTTAAGATGATCTGTATAAACACATACATGCTGAATTAAAAAGATGATATAAAATATCTTAAAAGTCATTAACAGTTTTTCCTAGTTAACCAAATACATTGTATTGGTATGGTGTTAGGTATTGGATGTCTAACAGAAATTATCACCATAAATATCAGAAAATGATGGCATTCACCCAAATCTACCTAGAAATGATGGAAATGTGTCAAATTAATGACACAAGATGGATTATGACAGACAAAAACAATCGCAATAGGTCACCATGAGACTGGCTCAGGTGACCTAAAAAACTAGCTGCATGTCAGTGTGCATGACTACTCATTGGTCAAAATGTCGTGATGGCAATTATGAAACATTTTAAACAGCAAATCAGTACAAAAGTTTATAACAATTTTGAAAATAAATGACTATCCAGAGTATATAAACAAGAGTGCAATATTTTAATGAAGTAAAATTTATAATCAGATTACTGTATAGTGTGTCCTGTACATTTGACATGAAAATCATAGCCACATGAATTTCTATCCTGCCATTCAAATATACTTTATTTTGTATATTAACAGAGCTAGATTTTTACATGATATGACATAAAATATTGGGGTGAATTTAACAAATCTTCCCATCTCTCTTGCAAAGAATCAACAACTGTATCACATTCCTAAATTGTTAACAAAGATATAGAAGACATAAGCACAGATTGTCTACAAAAATACACTGCAGTGCATAAGACATATAACATTATGATCACTTAGTATTTCATCACAAACACTAAATCACAAATACATGTATCAATTTAAAAATCACAAAATTAAACTAAGATTTTAATCACAAAAATCAATGATATATTTAAAATTTTATGGGCTTGGTATCCTCTCTTACTAATCCTGCAATCTAATTGGTTAATCAGGTCAGTTCAGTAAATTAATAGACTAAAGTCAATGTTTTATGGTATCCAGACCTAGTGAAATAAAATCAATGACTGCTGCCCTTTGACATCCGGCATCTTGGACTAATTGGTAATTGATAAATTCAAAATAAAATAAATTGCATACAAAAGGATCAATTCATAACCTTTACTTTACTGTGTATCAAACTTCTAGAGACAAACTTTCAGTGCACTTTCTTGTTGTTGTGTGTCCAGTTTGGTTTTCTTTTTTCTATGAATGCTTTAATTCCTTCCTGACCATCCTCTAAAGATAGGTTTTCCACCATTACATGTGATGTCAGTCTGTGAAATTGAGCCATAGATAAAATAAAGTTGACAGAGTGTGGTTACAAAAAACAATAAAAAAGAAATTCTAATCAAATAACACATCATCACAATATTCAAACAAAAACAAAACAATTACAATTTTAAAAAGCAAAAAGTAAATTAAATAAAAAAGATGTGCTTCAACAAAACTATGCATAAAGAGTTTTAATAAAATTTAATGTCCTCCAAAGGGAAGTATCAGTATGCAAAAAAACAGAAAAACACTCAAATTTCACAATATTTCTTTCTAATTGGTAAAATATTGTATATAATTTATAATTACTTGGTAGTTATTCCAAGGACTCCCCTTTCCTATTTTTTCAATGATATATACTGGCTGGATATTTTGTAACTCATGGTATGCATATAGTTATTTATCACATTTAATTTCTTTTAAGTTTTTATTTGTTTGATAATCCATTGGCAAAATATCTGGTAAATGTATACTTATATAGGTCTTCTAATGTACGCGGTAATATGCATGTGTCGTTAACGGTATTATGTCGTTGCTCGTGACGTTTCGTGGACCTTTTTATTGTGCAGACTTAATACTATGTAACTGATACACATATTGTCGTCTTTCACTTGATAAAGGCCAAGTGGTCAAAAATTTGTGAAATTTGAGTGTTTTTCTGTTTTTTCGCATAAAGACTTTTGAATCTCACAACTCATGCATACAATTCCAAATGTCGGCCATGATAAATGTGATCCCAGGGCTGACATATATGAATGTAAATCTTCATTACAAATTTCATTAAAGTTTTAGGAAAGAACTCAAAAATGATGTGAAAGGACAAATTGAAAGACCACAAACAATATGTCCCTTCCCCTGATCGTCAATCCCAGGGATATCAAAATAAGATGAATGTAAAAGGCAAAATGCTTTCTCTATACACAAAGTACTATTTTTACACATGACTTTATATGGTGTCCCTATATACAAAGTTCCACTTTTACACATGACTTTATATGGTGTCCCTATTTACAAAGTTCTATTTTCACCCATGACTTACATACAGAGTTCTATTTTTACCCATGACAATATATGGTGTCACTATATACAAAGTTCTATTTTTACACACGACATTATATGGTGTCCCTATATACAAAGTTCTATTTTTACACACAACTTTATATGGTGTTACTATATACAGAGTTCTCTTTTTACACCTGACTTCATATGGTGTCCATAAACATTTTGTCCTAGATGAATTAAATCACCAACGGGAAATAAGCGTCATAGAACCATAATTATTGTTTGCACTTCATCCATAAGATGTGTTGACAAAGGCTATCTGTAACAGGGTACTGTTAAATGATGTTCCAAAATGATGAAACAAGTCATGTTAAAGTGATATAAGCTGTCACAATGATGATTTTTGTCCCATGACATTTAGATGGGTATATGATAAAACGTGTGTTCAAACACATTATCAAACACGTGAAATGTTGTAAAAGATCTTCTTTTCGGAGTTATTTGTTTTATTAGAATTGAAGTTTTTCCGTACCTTAAAAAGTCTGACTGTATTTCCGTATGCAATGACCTTTCAGATAAACTCTTTCGCCATATCAAATGTGCTTCGTAATTCAGTCAGAAGAATCTCGGTCCTTTACACACTTGGTCTATCAGCAACCTCGGCTCTTGACACAATTAGGTGTGTTAAAGTCAGAGGATTTTTATTTGTTTTATATTTATTTTTAGAATACAGGGCGTGATTTTTATTGGAAAGTACATGTATTATGTAAGAAATGTGTTTTTCAACACTATTTTAAATACATGAAATAAATTGGATCAATTTATGAATAAAAATATCACTAGAACAATTTTTCCAGTCTTTAATGTTAACCTGAAATGAATGCTGACATTGCCAAAATCTGAACAATATATATGTGAAAAGTATCCGTACCTCATGTTTTACAACTGTGCCACCATGTCAGGTGGAGTTGGGCAGTTCATAATTTTGTCAAGAATGATAAAGCCGAGTATGCGATGGGATGAATTAAAAATGGGTCGAGATCACCTGATATACCCGGCACGTGAAAATTTTCTTTTAGTGACCTGATATATTTATTCATATATTAATCCGATTTTCTTCAGGTCCCGTACTTTAAAAAATAATATAAAACACATAAAAATCGGCCGACTTTAACATAATCTAAGCAGGTAAAGGACCAAGATCCCCTGACTGAATTACGAAGTACATTTGATATGGCAAGGGTCATTGCATACGGAAATACAACTGGAGTTTTTAAGGTACAGGAAAACTTGAATTCTAATAAAACAAATATCTTCGAAAAGAAGATCTTTTACAACGTTTTACGTGTTTGATAATGTTTTTGAACACAAATTTTATCATATTCTCGGCTATATGTCAGGGGATAAAAATAATCATTGTGACAGCTTATATCGCTTTAACTGCAAATAGCACGTTGTAATTGGACACTAGGTAATCTTCATAAGAATTACTGAAAGTTAATGTGTAATGGCCAGAATGATATCAAACTAATATTACGGGTTACGTTTGGCAAGTTTGGGGCAATTATACGCATGCATTTGTTATTCTAACCACCAGATGGTCTCTTTGGGATATATACGAGATAAAATATTACATAAAATGGGCATGTAAATTTTTTCATCTACGGCAGCTCATATCGCTTTAATATCAACCAGCATTTATTACATACCAATCTGTAATTGTTATTCACAGGTTTTGAGGAATAAAAGCAATTAGGCTGAAATCGCAATCGATGATATCAATAAATTTCAAATTTCATCAAAATTGGACAATGTTGACATTTTGACCAGTCAGAAGCCTCAGTTTGCTACAGAAGCAACAAAACCCATATCATTGAAATTGCAATCCCTTGATACCAATTCCAGGGGTAATAGACTATTTTGGGGACAGGGTCCTATGCCCTTCCAATTGGGAATTTAAGTTGCAATGGACCAAATTGGGGAAAAAATAACTATGGTCATTTTACTCATAAGAATAAAGAAAAAACTTGTGATTCATTTAACTGACAACATGGTTTTCATCTGAAAACTTGGAAGTATAGTAGATTCTTTAGTTCACACTAAATTCTCATTTGGGGGGGGGGGGGGGGGGGGGGGGTTAGTACTAAATTTAAATAACATGGCAAACACAACTGGGAAGTGTTTGCTCAAAACTGGGGAAACATAGCAGCTTTTGCATTGGGAAAGGGTCCCTTTACAGGCCCTGTATGTTGATGATATAAATCCCTGAATTTATTTCATCAAAATCTGACAATGTTGAAATTCTGACCAATCAGAAGCCTCAGTTTGCCATAGGCGACAACAAAACCCATACCATTGAAATAAAAATCTCTAGATACCCATAAATTCGAAATTTCATCAAATTTGGAGAAGGTTTAAATTTTTACCAATCAGAAGTCTTGGTTTGCCATAAACGGCAATGAAACCCATAGCATTGAAATCACAATCCCTAAATTTCATTAAAATCAGATAATTTTTTAACATATTCCAAGTCATGGAGATGGGAGTTATTAAATTTCCAGAAACCTTTGGCTCTTTTAAAATTAGAGAGAGTCAAATGAATTTCTACTATAGAGTCATGAGTGTGGTCAGATCTGTCTTGATCATGAGTTCCTTGAAAATAAGGAGAAAGTCTAGTCGAGCCTTTTTCTGGGTTGGACCAAACCATGTATAGCTCTTATTGTTTTCATGTTCAATTCTCCACAGATCAACTAAGTTAAGTTTATTTTTTAACTGTAAAAATTTTTCCATAGAGTTGACCAAATACAAGATGTTTTGTGTGAAAGAAGTCTATGAACACCTCAATCATACATTAGTGGAACATGATACCATATTTTGTGTATGTTTCATACAAGATCAAACAAAAATTGTGTCAACAAAAGTAAACAGTACTCACTAAAACTATTAGCTTCATTTATACATTACTTTGTCTTATTTTGTGATATTATTTTGTGAAAATGACAAAAAATATTATGTTGTTAGCTTTGTATACTAGTAAATGGTTTTCTGTAATTGTCAGGTAAGGATAATAAAGAGAACAGAGATGAGACCATTTTGATATTACATCCAAAGAACACTACTGTTTCTGCAACATAAATAAAACATCATTTGTAATGCAGTTTCCCATCTAAACCATTCTCAGTGAAATAGTGAAGAAAACTAAGTCTTACATAAGTGACACTAAGTTTTACCTATGAGATAATAAGCCTTACCTATGACATAATAAGTCTTACCTATGAAATAATAAGTCTTAGCTATGAGATAATAAGCCTTACCTATGAGATAATAAGTCTTACCTATGACATAATAAGTCTTATGTAGGAGATAGTAAGCCTTACCTATGAAATAATAAGTCTTATGTAGGAGATAATAAGCCTTACCTATGAAATAATAAGTCTTCTGTAGGAGATAATAAGCCTTACCTATGAAATAATAAGTCTTATGTAGGAGATAATAAGCCTTACCTATGAAATAATAAGTCTTATGTACGAGATAATAAGCCTTACCTATGAAATAATAAGTCTTATGTAGGAGATAATAGTTTTCCATAGGAAAGTCTTACCTATGAAATAATAAGTCTTATGTAGGAGATAATAGTTTTCCATAGGAAAGTCTTACCTATGAAATAATAAGTCTTATGTAGGAGATAATAGTTTTCCATAGGAAAGTCTTACGTAGGAGATAATAAGTCTTATGTAGGAGATAATAAAGTATGTGCATCTTGTTTTGGTCATTTGACACTATATATCGTGCTTATGGCATGATTTATTTGTGTCGTGGCGTATCAAATTCTTGGGTTTCTGTCACTACATATAGTGTCAATGATTGCATAATATTATTCTGCCATGGCACAAAAGATTAGTGTGTCGTGGCAGTGTTGTGGCGATTACAATAAACATTCATATGAACTGCTCAGCATTGAGTCCACACGGCAGATCAACATTTATCGCCTCGAGATAAAATGTCTGTAGATGGAATTTTATAGTACATACGTTATAACCAATTGAAAATTAAAATAAAATACAAGATTTTGCCTCATCACATTTGTTTATTTTGTGCATGCATATTAATTCATTTGAAATAACCTTAATTGTTTCCTATTTTCTTATCCCAGTGTATATGCAATAAAGCAGAATTATTTTGGTGCAAAATTTTATAAAAGGTGACTCAAAATGAGTTTAAAATATAATTACTTGCAAATATGTCAAATCAATTAGTCTCTTACACTGGCATGGATTTCACATTCAAACAATAGTTCATCTTTCTATAACATGCGGACTAAATTTCTGTAACATAAGTGTATCAATATGCGCATATAATATATATTTTTCTCATGTCACCTCTGTGCCACTATAGACTACTCTACCAATCAAGCACAATAAAATGTGTTTTTTATGATTTGTATATATAGGCCAAAATTCTGCCCTGAAATTTACGTTTTTGGTAATATCAGACTGGGCAGAACTTTGCCTAATTATATACCTAATTATATGTATGTGGGCTAACGATTCTATGTATGCTGTTACATGACAGTTTTTTAGTTTTATTATTTGAAATGGTTAGTGATACACAAATTCTAGCATGCTCATTTTTAAACCATTTAAGGCTCTGTCACATATTAACAATTTGTCAAACTTATGTCGACGCACAAAAAATTTGTTATTTCTCAAAAATATATAAGACGTCAGTATACATCAAACTTTTGAGGTAATTTCTGATACAGTGGACATTTTTTCAACATATTCTGAAGAACGAGTAGCGTGTAGAAACATATTTTAACGATTGTATAACATACAGTGTACCTACAACTTACTCCAGTATATGCGGAACATATTGGTCATATGCTGGCATACGTCAAAAAGCTTTGTTCTTACCATACTGCCTCTTATGCCAGCATATACTCGAGTGTTGGTAACTTATACAAAACTTAATTAAGACTTATCTGACGAAGGCAGCATACTCGCTAATTTTTCATAAATCGGCTATATCATCAATGTGTGATGTCATTTTCGACCAATTCAGATCAAGTTCTTTTGACAAAAGGGAAAATAAATATACATAGTCTTAATCAGAAAATTAAGTTTTGTATAAAACGTCAAGCTTATAACAGTTGTACACTGCAGTGTAACAACCAATGTACTCATGAATATATGCAAGCATAACCACAATTGCAGTGTATAAAATAATTCTTTCAGTAAGAGCAAGTTATTAAAGATAATATCTCAGAACTTATAAAATATTGGACTGCTATGATACTTAGGATACATATATGTGCATCTATTGATGGTCAGCACTTATTTCAAGACGTTAATTATAGCAGGTTAGCCATTCTTAATTGACGAAACATGAAGTGCGCTGTGTAATATGTAATGTCATATAACTTTTGACATAATTTACTGTGACGTCAAAATCTGGCAGTCAAAATCTCTGACAGTGAAAGGGTTAAGTGATCAGGTATGTTTCATTCATTCAACTCTCTTCAGCTGAACATTGGACTTAAAATTACCTGTATGCCTCCTGTCTTTCTAGCTTCATCTGTGCATAAAAAGTAGCTTTTCCCAAAGCCACAACACTTCTGCTTGTTTCACAAATTCTTTTTGCTAAACTCATTGTCTATAAAAAAGACAAGAAAAATTAGAGCAATCTTTTTCTAAAACAACAAAATTTCATTGGAAAAAGTAATACATTGAAACTTGTATATAAAAACCCCCTTCGGGACACAACAAAACCTGTCTTCATGACCAGTTGGTCTTTATATACTGGGGTCACTAAAGCAGGTTTTACTGTAATTTGAAGGACATAAGCATGTTAGATACTTCTTGTAGTTTTCTTCTTCACATGTATCGCATTTGACAAGTGGCTGCACTCTTTTGGACTTGGCTGATGCTAGTCTGATGGACGACGGATGAAGCGAAAAAACCTAGTGCTTATATATATTTGTTAAATTTGAACTACAAAAAAACACTAGAATTTCAGAAGCTTTTCCAGCAATGTAAATAACTGACCATAGTAGACATAACAACACACAGATCACAATCTGTCATATATTCACATTAACATGATCAAGTAACCTTTATATATTGTCATTATTGGTGCAGTTTATATATTGTCATTATTGGTGCAGTTTATATATTGTCATTATTGGTGCAGTTTATATATTGTCATTATTGGTGCAGTTTATATATTGTCATTATTGGTGCAGTTTATATATTGTCATTATTGGTGCAGTTTATATATTGTCATTATTGGTGCAGTTTATATATCTAGCAATACAGTCAAATTTAACCAAGCTAATTTACTAATTCTATCGATGATGGTGACCTATTTAATCTTGCAGCTGCAACTATTCTAAACCCAAATATTCAATCCAAAATTTAATCTTTTTTTCCTTTAAATGTATTAAATGTTTTAATTTCAATAAATATTTTTCACTGCTTCAGTTGTCATCATTTCTACTACCAATTTTTTTACTTGTACATGATCAATTTCAACTAAGTAAATGTTAAATTTCAAGGCACATCAATGTTTTACTTTCAATGTATAAGTATGATATTGTGTGACATTAACTGAATATTGCAGGAACATCCAGCAGTAAACATTATTCAATAGCTGAACTAGAATTTGTGAATAGTGCAGGAACATCTAGCAGTAAACATTATTTAATAGCTCAACTAGAATTTGTAAACACTGTTCAGTTTATCTTCAAAAGTGATGACTTAAACATACCTCATCTTCTAGAGCCTCAGCAGGGACAACCTTACTTACTAAACCATGCTGTAGAGCTTCTGTAAATAGACAAATATCAAAGTTTCTACAACATCTGTGTTAAAGCTTTATCTCTGAGCTTTTAATTAACAAAATCAAGTAAAATTCCTGACTGAGGTTAATCAAGTGATTTATGGCTTTTTATAAAATTTATTTATTTTAAACCAATTTATGCCACTTAATGTAAATTTTCTCTAATTTGTTGCATCCTATAAACATGTCCATGTAAAGTACGACTGACCTTGAATTTTAACAACCTTCTGCTTCTTTTAGGTTGTCACCAGTACAGTACCTGACCATAATAAAGTACGAAAAGTAGACAGTGACATCATGCTCCTTGATATGTGGGGGGGGGGGGTGCATTTCAAAGTCAAACTTTAGCAATAAATGATTAATTTTGAGGCTTACCTTTTACAGTATTTACTGATAAAGACTTTAGCTTAAATTAGTACTCTAAAACTGTCAGGAATTAATTAAAATGAAGTTTTAATCACGTTGAAATCAATGGATGCCCAGATTTTCTTTGTAATATGAAAGAGATGTGCAGTGTTTTTTATATCTTCTATTCAATGTTTAGATAACACTTATTATCCTCTGTTAGGTTTTACATAACAGGAAATGGTCCAGACAGATCCAGTCAGTTATAAAATTCAAGAAATCTCATTGATTTACATCACTAAAATTTTTCTGGTTGATGCTTGCACTTACTTGAATCATATCACAAATATTTCAAGATAATCCCGTTTCACAGAATTTTATTATCGTCTGCTTCTCTTAGGTTGTTAAGACTTTGGGGTGCTGTGTTTAGTGATGTGTTAAATGAAGACTATGGGGAATACATTTATGTCTAAATCAATCCAGTGCTTATTAAACTAGTGACAGGTGAAGTTACAATCTGTTTTACAACCAAATGTTTAAATACAGACCAATTTTTACTAATGTATTATGTTTGCCAATATTTTGAAATCATACTTTACTATGGCCAGATACTGTACTTTAATTTATTTCAAAAATATATCATGATTTATGTTGCTTATGTAAACAAACACAACAAAAAAGTGAACAGCTACAACATAAAAAAATAAAACATTATTTTATTATCAAACAATTATTCTATGTAATTGATGATATGATATTTGCAAATACAAGTTCTGCAATAAATGTCTCCACTCTATTTTCCATAAATACTGATATTAACTGATAAATACTGATATCCACTGATAAATGTTGATATTCACTGAAACATACTAATATCCACTGATAAATATTGAAATTCACTGATAAATACCGATATCCCCTGATATTGATATTCACTGATAAATTCTGATAATCACTGAAATAATGGTATCCACTGATAAATATTGAAATCTAATGATAAATACTGATATCCACTGATAAATACTGTTATTCACTGATAAATACTGATATTTGCTGATAAATATTGATATCCACTGATAAATACTGATATCCACTGATAAAAATTGATATCCAATGACATCCACTGATAAATACTTGATATCCACTGATATATACTAATATCCACTGATAAATAATGATATTCACTGATAAATACTGATATCACAAATAAATAATGATATCCACTGAGCAGATATCCATGGGTAAATACTGATATAGACAATTAAACACTGATAATCACTGAAATAATGGTATCCACTGATAAATATTGATATCCACTGATAAATACTGATATTCACTGATAAATACTGTTATTCACTGATAAACACTGTTATTCACTGTTAATATTGATATCCACTGATAAATACTGATATCTACTTGTAAATACTGATATTTGCTGATAAATATTGATATCCACTGATAAATACTGATATCCACTAATAAATACTGTTATTCACTGATAAATACTGTTATTCATTGATAAATACTGTTATTCACTGATAAATACTGTTATTCACTGTTAATACTGATATCCAGTGATAATACTGATATCCATTGATAAATACTGTTATTAGCCAATAAATACTGATATAGACTGATAAACACTCATCTTGACTGACAAATACTGATATTCAATGATATCCACTGATAAATATTGATATCCACTGACAAATACTGATATTCACTGGTAAATACTGATATTTGCTGATAAATATTGTTATCCACTGATAAATATTGATATCCACTGAAAAACACTGATATTTACTAAAGATACTTATATTCATTGATAAATACTGATATTCACTGATAAATACTAATACCCACTGATGAAATACTGATATTCACTGGTAAATATTGATTTTCACTGATATCCACTGATAAAAAATGATATTCACTGATGATATTGGCTGATAAATACTGATATCCACTGAAAATTACTGATATTCACTGATGATAATATTGGCTGATAAATACTGATTTTCACTAATAAATACTTGATATCCTCTGGTAATTACTGATATTCACTAATAACTACTGATAAATACAGATATTCACTGATAAGTATGGATATCCATCAATACTGATATCAACTGGTGAATACTGATAGCCACTGAAAAATACTGATATCCAATCATTAAATACTGATATCCACTCTTAAATATTGATATTCACTGATATCAGCTGATAAATACTGATATTCACTGATAATGATATCGGCTAATAGATACTGATATCCACTGATAAAAACTGATATTCACTGATATCCACTAATAAATACTGATATTAACTGATACTGATATCCACTGATAAATACTTGATATCCACTGATAAATACTGATATTCACTGATAAATACTGATATCCACTGATAAATACTGATATTAACTGATACTGATATCCACTGATAAATACTTGATATCCACTGATAAATACTGATATTCACTGATAAATACTGATATCCACTGATAAATACTGATATTCACTGATAAATACTGATATCCACTGATAAATACTTATATTCACTGATAAATACTGATATTCACTGTTGAATACGGATATTTGCTGAGAAATACAGATATCCACTGATAAATACTGGTATTCAATGATAAAATACTGATATCCATGGATAAATTCTGATATTCACCAATATCCACTAATAAATACTGATATTCACTGATAAATACTGATATCCATTTATAAATACTGATATCAACAGATAAAAACTTATATTCACTGATAAATCCTGATATCAACTGATAAATACTGATATCCACTGATAGATACCGATATCCTCTGATAATACTGATATTCATTTATTGTGTCAGGTGCTTAGCAGTAAGATAACCACAAATGATGTAAGAACTTATGCCCGTTGAATTATTAATTCAGATTTCACATGTGTTGTAAAAGTCACTTGACTTTTGGTAAAAAGCTACAACAAAAACAAAATAAAACAATATAATACATGTGACTCATTCTCATTACAGCATTATTTTACTCAAAATATTCTAAGTACCATTTGTATATAAATCAGTTCAAATTCAACCATTATCAATTAAACCTTTTTTTTAAATTTACATAACCATAAAGAGAAAGTAAATATTAATCATCAATTTTTGATACTTAATAATAACTCAATAATTAATGGGTGTAGCTAAAATGCATGAAAATTTGTCTCAAAATGTCTTAAGAGAAACACAATATCTGAATAGGTTCAAATTTCACTAAATTCTATTTTGGTTAAAAAAATAATTGCAAGTATATCAAATATATTCATTAATGATGAAATGCCAACTTACTTTTTGTTCTTCAAAGAACAGATGCAAAAAGTTAAGCTATAGATAGAATTATGTAATATCAGCCACATCATGGTGCACAATGTGACCAACAGGAAACACTTAAAAAGAAAGTACAGGTAAGAGAGGAAGTGCTCAAATGAAAGTAAAGGTACAAAAATAGAAGTGAAAGTGATCACATGACCAGAGTTAAGAGTGAAGAGAAACTAGAGGTGACAATATAGGTCAATCTTTGTAAATAAAACAATGCATCAAAAATCAAAATAAGACACAAAATGGCCTTTTATCAACCAAAAATAAAATAATTTAAAACAGTAAACAGCACATTACTGATCAATACTGATATCCACTAATGAATACTGACATCCACTGATAAATACTGCTATCTACTGATAAATGATGATATCCACTGATCAATACTGCTATCTACTGATAAATGATGATATCCACTGATAAATACTGCTATCTACTGATAAATGATGATATCCACTGATCAATACTGCTATCTACTGATAAATGATGATATCCACTGATAAATACTGCTATCTACTGATAAATGATGATATCCACTGATGATAAAATACTGCTATCTACTGATAAATGATGATATCCACTGATAAATACTGCTATCTACTGATAAATGATGATATCCACTGATAAATACTGCTATCTACTGATAAATGGTGATATCCACTGATAAATACTGCTATCTACTGATAAATGGTGATATCCACTGATAAATACTGCTATCTACTGATAAATGGTGATATCCACTGATAAATACTGATATTCTCTATAAATACTGGTATCCACTGAGAAATACTGAAATTCACTGAGAAATACTAATATTCACTGAAAAATATTGAAACTCACTGATTAATACTGATATTCACTGATAAATACCACCTTATTCCATCAGTTTTCTCTACAGGACATCCAATGCACTCAATTTTTTAGACAAAAATCTTTCATTGACAAACATTCAAACTGTAGCAATACAAATGTCACATGATAAGGAAAGTTGGTGACTTATTTTATTTTCACCTTAATTTGCAAATATTTCGTTTTTCAATGACCTATTTTCAAAATTCCCTGACAATTCCATGACCATGAAAAATAAACATTTTTCACTGACTCACAGACTTTACTCAATGACAATTAATTTCTTCACATCCTGCCCCATTTTTCTTACTACAAAAAGAAATATTCACAAGAATAAATTGTGCAGAGTTATTTTTTGGACAGAACTATTCAGATGACATTCTAATGACCTTGAGCTGATATAGGATGACCGGTAAACAGCATTTCCATGGCAACCTTCCTAGGTACTGATCTACCAACAGCAACTGCAGGTGTCGAACAAAAAAGACCAACACTGACTCTACAATTTAAAAAGAAATAAAATTAAGAGATAATTTATGTACAACAATACAAGGCAAAGTTAGTGTTGCATGCCATAAAGACAAAACCCCAAGAAATGATATTATATAATTATTGACTTTGGTTGAGGGTGACATAAGGATTTATCAGTTCAAAGAAGCATGATATTGACTAAGGCGAAGCCGAGGTTAATATCATGTTTCTTTGGACTGATAAATCCTTATGTCATCTGAAACTAAAGTCAGTAATTGTTTTATTGTATGACTATTCCAAATTTTCAAAACAAAAAATCAATTTCAATTCAAATTTTTAAATGTTTAACTCCTGCACAGAACAATTTTCAAAATCTTAAGGCGGTTCTTTTTCACGAATGACTAAGGGCGACGGTTAAATGAGAGCCAATTTTTCATTGGTTTCTGCATTTGATTCATCCAATCATATACACTTACACAAATCGAAAAAAAAATGGAAGCAAGATAAGGCGACAATAATCCATGGCCCTCTGAACTGTCAAATGAATGAAATTAGCACTTTTACGATTAATATTTGGATTTATCAATACAAATTGCCATAGTTACAACAAATCAGCAGACAGAAAATCCAAGAGTCATATAATAATGGTTGAGGGTTGATATGACATAAACATTTTGCCATGAATTGTTGTTTTTGCTATATACAGTGGAATCTCCTTATCTCAAAATCCCCAGGACTGCCACAATTACTTTCAGATATCTCTAACTTGAGATAACTTAATACTGTTGTAAAGAAAATTAATTACAAGTGTCATGACAATCTAATTAAAAACAGATCTCTCACCACTCCCATTTTCTGATGTGTTGCATAGAGGATCTAACAAAATCCACCAGGGGGTCATGTGCGTGACCTATTGCAAATGTGTGATGTTCGACTTACAAAAATTAATGGCAAAGGGATGTTATTTATTTTAAAAGAAAGAAAGCTGTCAGTCCATAAAATTCCATCAGAATATCTTTTGTGATACAAACCCATCCAGGGTTATGAATATAATTCTGTACTCCCATATTTTGTGTGCTCAGTGTTTTTTACAATGACTAAAATGTTTACGTCTCTTTGACATTTGTGTAAGTCACTTTTTCAAAATGACACACCTACAAGGTCATACACACATGACCCCACAGCAGATTGTGTTAGAACCTATATGTGACATATCAGAAAACTGGAGCAATTAAGATCAGTTTTTAATTAGATTGCATGACTTGCTTCCCTTTACAAGGAATCCAAAAATACAGAAAACACAATTGCTTACACTATTATTATAAAAATTACCTTCAACAATATAGTTAAGTAATTTGTATGTATACTTTATTCATGCTTTAAAATATATTTGAAATAAGGGTAGAACTCACTTTAAAAGGAACATTCACACATATTCTAAGGGACCCTGTTTATAGTAGGGTGCCTAGCCAACGAATTTGGTCAATTTGGGTTAACGGAACAACACACGGCTGTATTCCATATCATTAGAAAGAGGAGACCAAGCCTTATTGAAAAATCGATGTCGTCGTTATCTTAAGTGGTCACATTTTCTTACATTTTGGGTCAAAGGTCAAATTTAGAAATTTCAGAAAAACACAGAATTACAGTTAAAATTTGAGGCCCTTACATACATGCATTTAGAGCAAAATAAAATCACAATATTTAAAGAATTATAACTATACAGCTTTGCAGAAATGTAAAGTACAGCAAAACTGAAATTGGGGAGCAGAGTTATGAAAATGGATTGTCTATTAAGAACATTCTAATCACTTCGTTCTGGCACAACAATCTCGATGTTCTTGCAGACAGTACAACAAATTGTTCGTAGCCAGTAGTTGCTGTTACTGTTGAGCTCACCTGAACCAAAGTGACCTGTTGTGATCTTTTGAATGTCGTCGTGCGATGTTAACTTTTACACATTTTCAACTTCTTCTCAGGAACCAGTGGGCTAATTTTAAGCAAACTTTGAATGAAGTATCCCAATATAAAGCCACATGAAGTTTGCGAACGAAACAGTTTAGAGTCCATAGGGCACAAAAAAGGACAAATTTTTGGCATATATTAAAGTCTTCCATATCACGCAATCAATTTAGAGTCCATAGGGCACAAAAAGCGACCAGGATATTGTTGGTATCTTACCAATTATGGGGTCTCAAATTTTTGGCATAGTTTAAAGTCTTCCTCTCAGGGGTACCCTATGAGACCATTTGATTGAACCCTGGTATCCTACTCTGATTCGATATCTGGTAAATAAACATAAAGCTTGTCATCAGGAACAAGTTGTGTGATGAAAAATACAAATGCATTTCTCTACATAATTTTTTTAATTTGTTTTTCAATATCTACAATGTCCTGGATACCAGTTGGAGACCAAATCACATCTTTTAAATAAGTGATAAAAGGGCATAAGTGTTATTTGGAAGAAAGAGATCTTACCCAGGACAGGTTTTATAAATGTCAAATGTCAAATTAAGAAATTGGGTTAAAGGTCCATAAAATGTCAAGATGGAAAATTCTCTCTATTAAAATTAGAAATAATCCAAAAAAACAAGCTACCTTCTCAATATGCAGAGGACACCCCATGGGTCACAGGAAAATCAATTATCAAATTGCTCACCTGAACTGTGTTGGTAAATGTAGAAAATAAATCATTACAAAATATGTTGGTTTATGGGAATCTCAAATATACCTTACAACATAAAAATGATAAATTCGGTTTTGATACAATAAAATTCCTTTTTAAAGTTACATTATTCAGTACAGAATAAATAACACTCCTTGTGAGAGAAAAACATTCCCTGTGGGAATGTGATGTTTGGAGGAAATAGATACTCTCATATTCCATTTAACTTTAACAAAGAAACTTTAAAATGAATGAATATACAAATGACAACATTTACATTTATAAAACAAAGATGTGTACAGGAGCCTTTATCAATAAGTGAGACTTTTCAAAAATGTTGTCAAAAATTTCAAAAATTAGTTTTCCAATTTATTCCAAAAACAGGAAATTGAATCATGCATCCATAAAAATCACTCAGAAGCAATTATTTTTCAATCCATGCAGCAGTTCTGGAGAAGATTTTCAAAGAGGGGTACCCTCTGAGACCTATTTTGCCCACCCTGGTATCCTACTCTGATTTGATCTGGTAAAAAAACATAAACTTGTCAGGGGAATTTGGATACCTTCAGCAGTTTTGAGGAAAGTGTGTGATAAAATGCTCCCTCCTTCTTTTTGCAGTTTTAAAAATTCATAAAAAAAAATTTAAAAAAATAAAATTTCACAAAATTTATTTCAGGAAAGCATTTCTCTACATAATTACATGTAAAACACTTTAAATGAATGCATCATGATGAATAAATGAAATTTTAGATGAAATTAAGCAATATTATGAAAATTTGTTTACATGTTCAGATAGAGATAAAAATAATTTGGGGGGTCCTGATTTAAATTTGTTTTTAGAAAATAAAGATGCACCAACACTAAATGAAAATGAATCAGAAAACTTGGAAGGCTATCATATAACTATAGACGAAGCATCAGCAACACTAAAGAGTATGAAAAATGGTAAAAGCCCAGGATCTGATGGTTTTTAGTACAGAATTTTTATAAAAGTTTTTGGAGACAATTGGGTTATTTTATTATTAGATCTCTTAATTATGGCTTCATTAAAATGAAAATCTATCAGTCACCCAAAAACAAGGAATTATTACCTGTATACCAAAAGGGAGATAAACAAAAAACAATTTATGAAAAAATTGGAGACCAATCACTCTTTTACCCCAAATAATATTTATAAAATTGCACATCAGTGCAATTTATTGCAGATAGAATAAAGAAAAATTTTACATAAATTGATTTATAATGATCAGACAGGTTTTTATAAAAGGGGAGGTATATTGGGGAAAATACTAGAATCATCTATGATTATTATGCATTATGCTGAAGAAAAAGATATTTCAGGTTTATTATTTAATTATCAATTTGAAAAAGCATTTGATAATCTGTTTCATGGAAAAATTTATGGACAATGTATTAGATTATTTTAAACATTTGGCTCTGATATAAGAAATTGGGTTAAAGTGTTCCATAAAGTTGCGTTATACTTCTTCTTCTGTAAATCAAGGTGGAAATCTGTCAAATTTTTTTGAGATTAAAAAGAGGATGTGTCGTCAAGGCGATCTTATCGCACCATATATCTTTATTTTATGTACAGAAATTCTCTCTATTAAAATTAGAAATAATCCAAAAATTAAAGGTATACATGTTAATAATACTCCTATTCTACTCTCTCAATATGCAGATGACACAACTCTTATTTTAGACGGAACAAAAAATTCTTTAACAGAGGCAATTAATGAACTGGAAAACTTTGCAAAAATATCAGGTCTGAAAATTAATTTACAAAAAACACATGCAGTTTGGTTTGGAAACAAAAAATATAGTGATGAAGTTATCTCCCCTGAACTAAATTTACAATGGGGGAAATGAATCTTTTACTATCTTAGGCATTGATCCATTTAATGTAGACCTGATCACAGAATTCCAAAAATATGGAAACTATGATTAAAAAACTAGTTAAACTGAAATCAATTATCAAATCTTGGAATAGAAGAAGATTAACTCCAATAGGAAAAGTTCAAATTATAAAATCTTTGTTAATTTCTCAATTTAACCATTTATCTATATCTCTTCCAAATCCAGATGAAAAATTTTATATAAAAAAAACTTAACACTGAACTATACAACTTTTTTGTGGGATAGTAAAGTTGATAAAGTCAAAAGAGACATAGTTGTGAAGAAATATATAGAGGGGGACTTAACATGATACATATTACATCGTTTATTGAATCTCTAAAATTAACATGGATTCGAAAAGCTTTACTGTACTTAGTGAAATAGTAAGTGGCAAGACATTCTAAAAAACATAAATATTGATGTATATAAACTAGCTAACTGTGGTAGTGACTATATTAATGAAAAAATGTAAAAATAAATTTGATAATATATGTTTTGGAGGGATGTTTTCAATAGTAATGGATTAAAAGTAGCAGAAAAATTTGAAAAACCAAAATGATTACATAAATTCAGTTACAGAAATACCAATATGGTTTAATAAAAATCCTTCTCCTTTAATAATAAAAGTATTTTTTATAAAGAGTGGTTTAATAATGGAGTGATTTTCATAAATGATTTTATTGTTTAAAGATCATGAAAAATCTCATTTTCTATAATCTGGAAGAAGATTTAAAATCAGATTTCATATTAAGACAAATTCTCTTACAGTATTATGGTATAACCTCAAAAATTCGTAAATACATTATACAAAGTGATAAGCCATGCAATAGACTTTGCTATCCTAATATACCTGTAAACATAAAAATGATATTAAAAAACAAATGGGGTGGTAAAACGTTTTAACAATTTACTAATTAACAACAATTCTATTTCTTCTGGAAGAAAAAAATGGGAAATATATTTTCGGTTTTGATGAATTTACATGGAAAAATATATATAAAATTCCTTTTAAAGTAAGCTAAACACAATCTACTTTAGAGTGGCTTCAGTACAGAATAAATATGTATATTTTAACTACAAACTCCTACATTGTACCTATATTGAGCTGGTTTAGTAAATAGTCCTTATTGTAATAGGTGTAAAGAAGAAATTGAAACAATTGAACATTCCCTGTGGGAATGTGAGTTTGTTCAAAAAATTTTGAATGATTTTTGTGGCTTATTAGATTACTCTTCATATTCCATTTAACTTTAACAAAGAAACTTTTATATTTGGCCTTATTCAATAACTTGAATGGGATATAACAACACTGTTGACAATAAAATTTTGTTAATTATAAAACATTACATTTATCAGTAAAACAAGATGTTTACAGCAGCCTTTATCAATAAGATGTCTGAGACTTTTAATAAAGGACCACTATAATGTTCTAAAATATATTGTTAATAGTAATGAGGACAAATACAAACAACTGTTTAATAGTGAATGGTCCAAATGGGAAAGTTTACTTGAAATCTCTTTTTAGTAATTTTTTACTTGTATATTTTTTAAAGACAAATATGAGGTACTTTTGATATACTAAAATATATATTTTTTCTTTTAACTAAAAGTATGTCCTTTAACAATCAAGACATTTCTTGTTAGTCCCCTTACTCCTGCTGAGAAAAATCGTTATAAAAATATCTGGATCAAAACATCTTTAATATCAAAAAATACTTTAGACTTCTTTCACTTTCTTTCTCTATCCTCCTTTTTTTTTTCTACTTCTTTCTTCTCTTTCTCTACTTTTACCCAAACTCAGTACAAATTAACAAAAAGAAATTAATATATATGTACATATATTCAAGATATAGAGAATGAAATATGTATGAAAATGAGGTCAATGTACTTGTATACGAGAAAATGTTTGTTGTAATCCATGCAACGTTTTTGGAGGAGAAGATTTCTAAAGAGGAGTACCCCCAGGACCTCTTTTGCCCCACTCTGGTTCCACCCCCTGGGCCAATCTGGTCAAAATGAATAAACTTGGTAGAGAACCTTGAGTACTGATTTCCTATAAAGTTACATCAAAATCCCTTTAGCAGTTTTGGAGAAGAAGTTGAAAATGTGGAAAATTTCCCCTCCCCCCCTTTCATTTTTGCAATCTTCAAAACTTCATAAAAAATTCAAATAAATTAAATTTCAGCAATATTCGTTCAGGAAAGCATTTATCTACCAAATCACAGGTAAAACACATAAAATAAATGCATCATAATGAATAAAAGGGGAGAAAATCAAAGAAATTATACAAAAATGAATGAAAATTACAAAGTGTAAAAAGACGTCAAAAACGCATAAAAACATTTCTGATTTTTATGAAAATAACAAACTGGAATCATACATCTATGTTCACTCAAATACAGTTAGTTCTTCAATTCATGCAGCGGTTCTGGAGAAGATTTTTAAAAAGGAGTACCTCTTAAGATCTCTTTTGCCCCACCCTGGATCCAACCTTTGGCCGATCTGGCCAAAATGAACAAAGTTGGTAGAGGACCTTGAGAACTTACTTCTTATAAAGTCATCAAAATCCATTTTGGAGAAGAAGTCGAAAATGTGGAAAATTATCCCCCCCTCCCCATTTTTGTGCAGTCTTAAAAATTCATAAAAAATTCAAAAAATTAAATTTCAGCAAAATTCTTACAGGAAAACATATATCTACCAAACCACAGGTAAAACACATAAAATAAATGCATCATAATGAATAATAGGGTAGTAAATCAAAGAAATCATACAAAAATGAATGAAAACAAGGGCTAATTGTAACAGGGTTCTGTTACATGATGTACCCCAAACTTTGGAACAAGTCGTGTTGATATCAACCAGCATTTATTACATACAAAACTGCAATTATTCTTTACAGGTTTTCAAATTTCATCAAAATCAGACAGTGTTGAAATTTTGACCAATCAGAAGGCCCAGCTTGCCATAGATGGCAACAAAACCAATACCATTGAAATTGCAATCCCTGGATACCTATAAATTCTGAATTTTATAAACATCGGACATTTAAATTCTGACAAATCAGAACCCTCAGTTTGCTACAGATGACAATGATATCCATACCATTGAAATCACAATCCCTTAATACCCATAAATTCTAAATTTAATCAAAATCGGACAATGTTTCTCTTTCAAATAGAAAAAAGCGTTAAGATGTTTTTTCTTATTTTAGAAATACTAAGAGCAATATTTTCTGTCTCCAAGACACACATTGTATTCAAGACAAAGAGGATTTAATTAGAAATGAATGGGGTTATGAGGCGTACTTTGCTTCTTGAGTTGTGAAGTTGCTATACTTTTACGTAATAATTTTGAGCGTAAAGTTCATAAAGAAAAAAAAGATGATTCAGGTAATTTTTTGGCTTTAGATATTGATATTGAAGGCTCCCACATAAATATCTAATATTATGGGCAGAGACTTGTATATACACATATATGTACTTTCATGTAAATACTTATTTTTTGGAAGTACATTTACATATTGGAGATATGCTATAATTGGGTTAATCTTTCCCATTTATTCCACTCTTCTTCAAATTTATTCTAAAATGTATTATCATTAGCCATTAGCAATTAATTTTTTAACTGTATAATTTTCTTTGATAGAATTTATAAGAGCATTTATATTAAGTGAGTTGCCTAGACATCTTGTTTTATAAATATACTGTTTTATGATGATGAATATTTCATTGTCAACTCTATTGCTGGGAAGAAGATTTTGATGGAGCAGCCCCAATATAAAGGAAGTTTTATTTACAGTGAAAGAAATCATGAGAGCCTCTAATAATATGTCAAAGCTATCCAGTAATTTTGGTACTTCATGGCACTCCCATGACCATTTTGAAGGGCTAATTGTCTGAATAATTGTTTCTGGTTCAAGAATTACAAAATGTACAAAGAGGGGAGGTAAACTATTCTAATTTAGGAACAAAAATGTGTTTGTTACTAATAAATGGTGGATTATTCTATACTGGAACCAATGAAATTTAGTATTTGTTGTTACACCGAAAGGCAAATTATAAAATGTGGGCCAAATTAAATAGTCTGTGTCATCAAAAAGAGTGTTCCACCTTTTTGTACCTGTGGATATCTGATTAATTAGAATATTATAAAACATTTTGGGACCCTTTTTTCATCTTTTAAAATCAGTGTTAAGTTTATTGGTATATAATGTTGGAATATCCTAGGAAGAGGGAATTTATATGAAGAAATAAAGTCTTTCACAACAGAGACAAGACCATGATACTCTAAAAAATTGGTATTTATACAATATTTCTGATTAAATTCCTCAAACATGTAGAAAGAGCCAGTATTAGTGTCTTTGATTAGATCATGACAGATACATTGTTTGTATATCATTTTTTATGAAATAAAACCTTTCCCCCAATTTTGAATTTATTGTTGTACCAGATTGGAACTTTCATTAAGTTTTCATCACAGATTATATGTATATCAGAATATTTCAAATTAAATCTATACCATACTTTGAAAACATCAAACCAGAATTTATTTTTGCATTTTCTCATACATAACTGAATATATTCTGTACCACAATTTGCAATATACAATTTTAGAATGTTTTGCCCCTTTTCTGTACATCAAATAATTCTTCTTATCCATGTTAGTTTTAGAGAATAAATAAACTCTGCTAAATTTATCATTTTTACACCACCATTTGCATAGTTTGGGATAATTATTTCTCTTTTATTTTTATCTGGTTTTCCATTCCGTAAGAAGTCATACAATAATGAGTTAAGTGTACAAAGAAACTTTTCATTTGGATTAGGAAGTGAAATAAAGAGGTGATTAAATTGAGAGATAAATAATGATTTGATAATATTTATTTTTTCAATAGGAGTTAGTGATCTTCGATTCCATATTTTCAAATATTAATGATTTAAGCTTAGTAAAGTTTTTGTCAAAGTTAAGCTGTGGTATTTCAGTGGAAGATTAACGCTAAAATCAATTCCTAGCAAAGTAAATTCATCTTTTCCCCACTGAAGATTAAGTTCAGACAAAAGACAGTCCCTACTGTATTTTTTACTTCCAATCCATGTTACCTGTATTTTATCAACATTCATTTTTAAACTGGAATTTGTGAAAATTTATTTAATTCTACAACAGTTTCTTTTAATGATTGTTCTGACCCATCAAGAATTAAAACGGTATCGTCAGCATATTGTGAGAGCAGAATAGGTGTATTATCAACTTTGATACCTTTTATGTTATTATTATTAAGTAATTATGTAGCCAAAATCTCAGCACAGAGATTGAACAGATATGGGGCAATAGGATCTCCCTGTCAACAGCCGTGAGTAATTTCAAAGAAAGAAGATAGATTTCCACCTTAATTTATGGCTGAATGAACATTATTATGTAAAATTTTAAACCAACATATGATATTATTACCAAAACAAAAAAAACTCAGTCTTTTCAATAAAAAGCCAAGACAAAGAATCAAACTCTTTCTCAAAATCAATCAATAGTAACATCGCAGGAATATAATTCTCCATAGCAAATTGCATTATATCATAAACAAGCCTAGTGTTGACCCCAATGTATTGTCCAGAGAGGAAACCACTTTGATCTTCATTAATTAGTTTACTGAGGTCAGATTTTATTCTAGAAGCTAGAGTACCAGAAGCAATTTTGTATTTAATATTTAGTAAAGATATCGGTCTCCAATTTTTAATAAAATGTCTAGGTTTATCTGTTTTTGGTATATGGTGGTAAAGAAATTATCCCTTGTCTTTGAGTAATAGACAGTTGACCTGAGTGATATCCAAAATTTATAGACCTGACAATAAATTCTCCCAAACAACCCCAAAAGCATTTAAAGAATTCTGTAGTAAATCCACCAGACCCAGGGCTTGAAAAATAATTTTTTCATTGATTTTAGGGTTTTGCCTGCTTCTTTGTATGGTATTTCACCTACTAATTGGTCGGATTCAGTTTTTGAAAGTTTAGGTGTTTTGACTTATTCAAATAACAATTTAAATTAGTATTCTTTATACTGTTATTCTGTGCATTATTGGAATAAAGATTTTTATAAAATTTACAAACTTCTAAACAAGCATCTTGTTTTGTTATAATCTCATTATTTTCTTTTTGTAGTTTTGGTATAATTCTGTTTTCAGAATTAACAAAAATAGTTGGTAGGTCTTTCCCCCTCTTCTACCCATTTTGCTCTGGATCTGATAATACTCCCTTTAATTTTATGTGCCCTTAAGGTTTCTAATTCCTGGTTTTTAGAACAAAATTCATCTAAATTTACCTCAATTAATGCTTCCAATTCCTGAATTGTTTTTATAAGAGTATTTTCCCTGATGTTTTGTTGCTTTTTTTTTGTATGATGCGTATGAAATTATTTTACCTCGAATATCCATAAGTAGTGTTTCTAAAAATAATTGGTCATTTATCACAAATTGAATCTCGGAATTTGGTATATGCTCAACATTATTTGGATCATAGATTGGTATACAACAGTTTCTAAACAGAGCTAATACAAGTATTAATTATGTTTAAATATTCTTTATCGTGTAAAAGAGAATTGTTAAAATTCCAAATTCCCTTACCTTTTTTAAATTCATTCATTTTTATTATTATTTTTGGGAAAGAACGATCTATTCTATATAAATCAGGGGTCAATGTGAGAAAAATTAATACTGGGCAACAAACTTTCTGATACAAGAAAATAATCAAGGCGAGATTGTTTAACAGGATTTCTTTTTCTCCATGTATATTTTCTAACATCTTCATCTTGTTCTCTGAAAATATCTATAAGACCTAAGTTCTCAATTATTTCTAATACTTTTTTCTAGCCCTTGGATTATTCATATTTTTATAAGAGTTATCATAATCAATTGTAGGATTCAACACAAGATTAAGACCACAGATGACAACATCATTATTATTAAACTCATCAATAGAATCTGAGATTTTAGAGAAAAAAAAATTAGGAGTGTCCTGGTTAGGCCCATCAATATTTATAAGTGTGATGTGGGAAACTTCAATATCAATATCTAGAGCTAAAAAATTACCTGAATCATCTTTTTTTTCCTTTGTGAACTTTACACTCAAAATTATTACGTAAAAGTATACAACTCCATGTGCATTTCCGCGAAAAGAAGCAAAGTACGCCACATAACCCAATTCATTTCTAATTAAATCCTCTTTGCCGAGTAAAATGTGTGTCTTGGAGACAAAAAATTTCTAAAATAAGAAAAAACATCTTTACGCTTTTCTCTATTTGAAAGCCCTTGAAAATTAGCTGATATTACTTGAATTCCCTCCATCATACTAACAGGGCATTTTGTTCTACCAATCCCCACCTAGATTAGAGATAAGGACAGGAAAGAATGAGAAGAAGTGTGAAAAGAAAGTGATAAGAGAGTAGAAAAACAGACAAAACATATACATAAAGTACACATAACACACACTCATGTATGAAAACATAAAAATTGGAACAACAGAAAACACATGTAATAGAAAAAAAACAAACATTCAATGTAAGATATTAGATATGGCTTATTCATGGGTTTTTCTTTACTGAAATACATTAAAATGCTTTTGAAAAGTAAGGTTCTGGTAATATTTCTGTATCCAAACACAGAAGGTATTAAGTACATCATTGTACATATGATAAAATGGAACATACTAGAAAACTCTTGTAGTGACTACACATCCCATTATTTACAGTGCAACACAAGTGATAAGTTGAAATTTCAAGGGTAGGTAGCTTAGGTTTTCTTTATTTGTATTGTAATTGATACAGTAATTATAAGTTTCATGAAATAGTATAAATGTTCAATAATATTCAAAGGTACAACAAAGGTAGACCCTTTGGGGAAATTGTGTATGTGGTGATACGCGGTTACAATTTTTCAGTGTTGCCCAAACATTGGACAGTTAACAAAATTAATCAGATATTGATACTAATCAACATATTATATATACATGTGGTCACATAACAATAGATATTTCTTATAGATGTTGTGAGGGCACAGTTTGGTTTTTGGTTTTGTTAATTCTATATTTATACATATATATATATATATATATATATATAAATACACGCATATATACATATATATATATATATATTTATATATTTATATACATATATATATATATATATATATACACACACACACACATATACATATATATACATACACTACACATACATATACACATGCATATGCATACACATATATGCACATACACATATATGCATACACACATATACACATACAAGCACACCTCTAAATTGAGGTTTCAAGAGTATACAGGTACATATAAACATACAAATGTAAAAAAAAATTGACAAATAAAATACATGTGGGCACGCTACCAGCTGAGAGGCGTAAAACAGTCCATAGATGGCCTTCAGTAATATCCATGTGAAATTTGGTAAGGATCGGTCTAGCGGTTTTAAAGATATTTACGTTTAAATGTTGGGGCAATCAGTAGCCACCATTCGGTCATATGACTTTTTCTCGGAAAATGAACGGCTACTTCAGTTATTGACTACAAATCCTCACCCTCAGTAATATCCCTGTGAAGTTTGGTAAGGATTGATCAAGCGGTTTTGGAGCAAAGTGTCAGACAAGTTCGGGGAAGAAGAAGATGAGAATAATAACAAGGGCTAATTGTAACAGGGTATTGTTTCATGATGTCCCCAAAATGTGGAACAAGTTGTGTTGATATCAACCAGCAGGTTTTAAGGAATAAAAGCTATAAGGCTGAAATCATAATCGATGATACCAGTTAATTTCAAATTTCATCAAAATCAGACGATGTTGACAAATCAGAAGCCTCGGTTTGCTATAGATGGCAACAAAACCCATATCATTGAAAACGCAATGCCCTGATACCCATTAATTCCAAATTTCATAAAAATCTAACATGTTGAATTTTCAAACAATCAGAAGCCTCGGTTTGCCATAGACAACAACAAAACCCATACCATTGAAATCACAATGCCATGATACCCATAAATTCTAAATTTCATAAAAATTGGACAATGTTTAAATTTTGACCAATCAGAAGTCTTGGTTTGCCATAGATGGCAACAAAACCCATATCAATGAAATCGCAATCCCTTAATGCCCATAAATTCTATATTTCATCAAAATCAGACGATGTTGAAATTTCAACCAATCAGAAGCCTCGATTTGTCATAAATGGCAACGAAACCCATATCATTGAAATTGCAATCCCTTAATACCCATAAATTCCAAATTTCATCGAAATTGGACAATGTTGAAATTTCGACCAATCAGAAGCCTTGGTTTGCCATAGACGCTATCTTTTTATGATGTCACAACATTCATTGTGCACATCTGCACACCCAAACCTATAATCATATGAAGTTTCATTACAGTCCGTCCAATAGTTTCAGAAAAATCATGCAGACAAGTTTTGACCAATCAGAAGCCACAGTTTGCCATAGATGCCATGTTTTATGTTGTCACATACGTAGTGCACATCAGTTACAATGCAACTGACCCTCAGTAATATCCATGTGAATTTTAGGTTAGAATCAGTCGAGCAGTTTTAAAGATATTTATGTTAAAAGGTTGGACCAATCAGAAGCCAACATTCGGTCATGTGACTTTTTCTCAAGAAAACGAGAGGTCAGGTACACTACATCTCACCCTCAGTAATATCCCTGTTAAGTTTGGTAAGGATTGGTCCAGAGGTTTTGGAGAAAAGTGTCAGACAAGTTCACAGAAGAAGAAGACGCAAGTATAATGATAATAATAATAATAAGAAGAAACAGAATAAACACATAATATCCCCACTTCATTTGGGGGACATAATAAGAAATGGAGTAAAAACATAATGCCGGCCCACTTTGTTTGGGGGACATAATTACAAAGTCTAAAGATGTCAAAAATGTGTCAAAAATGGCCAAAGATGTCACAGAACACATCGTGTGTTTTCTGCTGTTGCTTGCAGTTTATGGAGGAAGTGGAAGTTGGGTTTCAAATGAAAGAATCCATACCGAACGGAACTGAATTTCAGGATGTGTTAAAAATGATGATACATGTAACACTATATAGTGATTCTATAAAAGTTTTAAAATCTGAATTAAATGTAGGTGAATGATAAAAGTAAAATTAGTTACTGTCGCAAATAAAGCTGCGGGTTTTAATGAAATACATAAAAATGGATAAGCTATTGTTTTCAAAAATGAAACTTTTGGAATTTGCATTGATTTTTAGACATTTTGTACAGCTTTGTAAAATAGTAATGATAATGATTGATGATAATAATAATGATGCATATACAATTAATTTTCTTGTAGTTTCAAAACATTTAATATATAATGTTTTAGCCATTTTATATTTTTGTTGATATTTCAGTTTTAAAACCAAGTAAACAAGACAATCACACAACATTTTCTTACAAACTACTGTAGGTCTCAATAAAAGGACATTTTTGGTTAAATAAAGTCTTCTTATTTTTTAAAGGTATATAAACAATAATTTGGAAATAAAAAATAAAAATAAAATACCTAATTACCTTGACCATTTTGAAAGGCTAATTGTCTGAGAACCAGAATATTTATTACATAGTTTATTAACATTTTTAAACCAATTTAAACCAAATTTGGCAGGGGTATTTCCACGTAAAACTGCATAACGTATATGAATGAAAATGGGCTAAGACCCATAAGGTGCCTATAGGTTAAAAAAAGACCAAATCTTGGTACATCTTTCAAAAATTGAACATGATGACCAAATGATCAGAGTTCTATCAAATTTGGTGTATAAGATTGTTAAGTCAATATCTATATAGTATGATTCAGAAACTAAAGCTGTTCATAAACAAACCACAAAGGGACACTTTACATTACATACAATATTCTATACAAATGTCTTATTAACTAAAAATATTGACTTTTTGTGAACAAAATATATGAGGAAAATGTTACGAACTATCTAAGGATCATTGTTGGTGTAAGTCTCTGATGTCATAGACACCTAACTTAAAGTCTAAACAAACAGAAAATAATGGATTTATCATCATTTTTTATACATTTTTAACATTCTTTCAATGGACAAATGAACCAAACTATCTCTATGGGAAGCTGTCTAATGTTTTCAAATGACAAAGCGCTAGGACCCATAGGGGTCAGCCTATTCTCACTGCATTTCAGATTTTACTCGGTGACTGTTAAAGTCCGTTGGACCTCTTGTCTCGGTGTGACCAAATGGCAGATATTTGTTTTGTTATAAACGACATCTATCACCCTTTGCTACAAATAAAAATACATTTCCCAACAATTTAAAACACAAATTACATATATATTGTAGGAAAATGGGAATTTTACACATAAAATTATCGAGGACTACTAACTTTCCATTTTAACGCTACCAATGATAAACAATTAAAGACAAAAAAAAGCCTATACAGTCATCTTCATCATCGTCCGTATTTTTACAGTAACCAAATTGGTATTGATAACTTGTCATTTGCCTGACATGAACCTAATGTGTGCAATAGATATTGTTCACAGCATGAGCAACCTTCAAACAAACAGATTATCCCCTACAAGTAAAAACTAGATCCTGCAAAACTTCAGATCACATCAAAGCTTTGTAATAAACTTGAACAAGCAAATTTTCGGTAAAATTGTGCCAAATTCTGGGTATGAAACGAGACTAAACGATTTGATTTCTTAAACTACAATTATCATGAAAATATCAATTCAATAACAAGAGATGCCAGAGGGATCTTGGCACCCAACATGGAATGTTCTATGTCTGATCTATGACAGACTGTTCTTTTCTCTTCGTTTCTCTTAATTTGTGTCTCAACATTGAATTTGAACTTAAATCCATATTTTTGTGAAATACTTATTTCACAAGATTATAGCGAAACTGAACTTGAACTGAACATATTACATTTTAAGAGAGAATGGAATTCAACATGACTGACAGGTGTCCATCTTGGATTATGATCTCTCTGAAAATGTAATACATACATTTAGACCTCAGGGTTAACCTCCATAATCAGTTTCAAAAAGATTCCTTCGGTACACACTTCAGTTGTCAAAATCCAAGATGGCCACCTGTCGGCCAATTTCTCTGAAAATTTAATATGCACAACTAGACCTTATGGGGAACCTTCATGTCAAATTTCAAGGAAATACCTTCAGTCCTTTCTGAGAAATAGCAATAACAAACTTCCAATGGTCAAAATCCAAGATGGCCACCAGTCGGCAATGTTCGATTCCGTTCTCTCTGATAATGTAATATGCACAACTAGACCTCAAGGGGAACCTTCATGTCAAATTTCAAGGAAATCCCTTTAGTCCTTTCTGAGAAATAGCAATAACAAACTTCCAATGGTCAAAATGCAAGATGGCCACCTGTCGGCCTGTTTACCTCAAGGGGAACCTTCATATCAAATTTTAAGGAGATTCCTTCAGTCCTTTCTGAGAAGTAGCTGTAATAATCTTCCTTTGGTAAAAATCCAAGATGGCTGCCTGTTGGCCATGTTGGATTCTGATCTCTTTGAAAATGTAATATGCACAACTAGACCTCAAGGGGAACATTCATATCAAATTTCAAGTAGATCCTTTCAGCACTTTCTGAGAAGTAGTGGTAACAAACTTCCTTTGGTCAAAATCCAAGATGGCAACCTGTCGGCCATGTTGGATTCCAATCTCTCTGAAAATGTAATATGCACAACTAGACCTCAAGGGGAACCTACATGTCAAACTTCAAGGAGATCCCTTCAGTCCTTTCTGAGAAATAGCGGTAACAAGAATTGTTCGGGACAGACGGACAACGGACTGACGACGGACGGACCACGAATGCAGGTCCATATGAACAGCCGAAAGGTACTAGAAAGCAACACAAAAATATTCCTCCGAACAAACCTTCTACTAACTTAATTGGTCATATAAAACAAATAAATCAACCATACAACAAGCAAAAATAAGAAATGTGTTGAATGACAATTGTCCTGACAGTGTAAGCAACAAAATGATTAACGGCACGAGATAATCCGTGTTGAATAAAGGTAAAAATGTTGACAAAATTTATACTTTAAATTGCATATTTCATCACAATGACTTACATTTCATGACTGAAACTTGGCACACATATAAATCATGACTTATTACTTTGATCAGAATTAAAATATTGTGATAGTAACTCGTAATATTTTTGCTATCAATGAAAATATGGTAAATTTTGGCTAAAGTTTTGGCTTTTCTCAAATGATGTATCAATTATACTAGCTTATAAAAGTTCCATTTTCGTTTTATGGCATATTTGATGTATGCACTTTATTTTTAGTACCATTGTAACCATAAAAAATAGAGCAAAAATTTCAATTTCCAGTTTATAGATTCCTCTTATAATACAGAAGCCAGGGGGTACCCTGTAAAAACACGACATTTAGAAAATTGTGACCACTGGAACTTACGACGACGATCACGATTGTAAAATATAATGATTTTACTATGATTTGCAAATAAGGTTAGCCGTGTGTTATTCCATTAACTTAAACTCATTAACTAGAGGTCTTTTTCGACACTGGGCATTAAGGGAATGCTCAGATTTAAAAATGCATATATTCTTATGGTGCCTAAAATCTAAATGAACATATTTACTCACTACAAATTTAGGGTTTCAGCTACATTTTCATTTAACAATCTGTAAAATTGTTCCCAGTCAACATGTTTATAATTGTGTGCTTATCAACAGCATTTTAAGTTTGATTTTTTTCCTCTGGCTTGATGTGGACAATGAAGCGTTAGAGGTATTTGAAATGTGGATGTAATAAGGGGTAAAAGGTGTACAGTGTAAAAAGTCCTTCCCTTGTCAACATATAATTATTATCATCAAAATCATCATTTGGCAAGAGTTCACAAGGTCAGTATTGGTCATCTAGATCCTTACTCTATCAAAATAAAACTGACCCAAGATTCATAAAATACCCAATTTACCCTAAAAATATTACATAATAAGTCTGAAGAGAATTTGTCAAGTATATTTTATGACATGACGACAGATAGCAACAGACTGCAACAGATTATCTGAGTTACTTAAGTGACATAAAAAATGAAAAAAATGTATGCAGATCAATTGTATTTAATAATCTCAGTACTTATAGGTCATACCCTGGAGTAGCAAATCTGGCTTTCTCTGACGCAACTGCTATATCACAACTGGCAACTAACTGACAGCCTGCCGCAGTCGCCAATCCTGAAATAAAATGGAAACATAGGGACAAAGATTACATAGCTCACACTAACATCATTAACATTCCCCCAATTTATCTGACCTCAACATATCTTCTTAAAGGCAGCATTGAAAATAGACTAATTCCAGAGCAGAGAAATATTTACAACTTATACAGGACTAATCAAACATCTGAAGCAAAGCATGTGCTACAAATCACAAGATGTATATCAAGTATAATGTAATGCAAGTTTAGTTGATGTGTGTCTGTGAGCCATTTCTCCTCCAATAATTATCGCCGTCCATTATAATGCCAATCCCGTATAAAGAACAAATTTCCTTCCATTCAATTCACCCGTTATGATGCCAAAATGCCATATGTGAAAATCTGGATCAATCTAGTGGATACCGCCACCCACTAGATGATCCAGATTTTCACATATTCACATATTTCGGATGTTTAAATAAAAAGTCAGTTTAATTTTGGATAAAGTTAAACAATGGCCAGATGATATACTGCAGGGATCAAAAACATGAATACGACTCGCACATTGTAAGTACAAAGAACAAGATTTTATTAATATATCTTTAAAATGCAATATCTGTACACAAATTCCAATACTGGTCAAATTTTTGCAATGTGACCTTCAACTGATAAGTATCAACTGGCATTCCTATAAGGTTTTGCAAAAGTGTAACATAGCAAGGGATTTTCCACCCTATCATACTGGGCCGAAATAAGGCCCCATCCCCAATGCTTAAACAATGCATTTTTCCAAAATTTGCATTCAGAATTTACCATTTGAAGTCAAATGACAATGATTCAAATTCACTGTCATTTGTATTTTCACATATTTTGTGTATTTCTAGATTTCCCAAATTCCAAAAAAATTCCAAATTCAAAACCCCAGACCCCATTCCCAAAAGAGTGTGGAAAATCCCTGATAGCAAAAACACAGATGTTAGTGATCTCACACTCATCTTTCAGTATAAAGGTTTTAACGACCATGCAGTGCTCTAAATAAAAAAAATTTTAATGTACACCCACCCACGGGTGAGTGACGGGTAAGAATCTCACCCAACCACGAAATCCACTCACCCAAATATGAAAAAAAAGATTATTAAATCTTGATATGTAACACTACAGATTATTGATTTATGTGTCACATAGTTCACTTCATGTGATTTACTTGGAAGATACAAGGCGGGCTGATTTTATGGCCTTTGATATGCTTTGTGCCTGCTCCACTACTAGACCACATAGCAAGATCTCGCTGTGGGTCATATTATTCGAAAGGAGAACCACTTGAGAAAATGGTATTCAGAAAAAAGTCACAGGGAATAAAGTTACAATTTACGATGGAAAAAATCACAAGAAAAAAGTCACAATTTACATAGGAAAAAAGTCAGTTTTCAGTTTTAAGAGACAATAGATTTGCACTTTAATCTGTACATGTACTTCAGTCTCCAGTAAATACATGTAGCTTCCCAGTGGGTAGGCCAAATTTCTATCCCCATTTTATGTTATTTTTTGTTATAGTTTTATTTTGGTAGAATCTAGTACCAAACAAGAGATCCCAGAGGGAATGTTCTGTGTCTGATTTATGACAGACTGTTCTTTTCTCTTCGTTTCTCTTATTTTGTGTCTCAACATTGAATTTGAACTTAAACCCATATTTCTGTGAGATATTTTTTTCATAAGATTATAGCAAAACTGAACTAATGAATTGAAAATATTACATTTTAAGAGAGAATGGAATTCAACATGGCCGACAGGTGTCCATCTTGGATTTAGATCTCTCTGAAAATGTAATATGCACATCTAGACTTCAGGGGTAACCTCCATAATCAATTTCAAAAAGATTCCTTCAGTACATTCTGAGAAATACATACTTCCATTGTCAAAATCCAAGATGGCCACCTGTCAGCCATGTTGGAATCCAATCTATCTGAAAACGTCGTATTCACAACTACACCTCACGGGGAACCTTCATGTCCAATTTCAAGGAAATTCCTTAAGTCCTTTCTGAGAAATAGTAATAACTAACTTCCTATGGTCAAAATCTATGATGGCCGCTTATCGGCCATATTGGATTCCGATCTCTCTGAAAATGTCATATGCACAACTACACCTCGCGGGGAACCTTCATGTTCAATTTCAAGGAAATACCTTCAGTCCTTTCTGAGAAATAGTAATAACTAACTTCCTATGGTCAAAATCCATGATGGCCGCCTGATGGCCATATTGGATTCCGATCTCTTTGAAAATGTAATATACACAACTAAACCTCAAGGGGAACCTTCATGTCAAATATCAAGGAGATCCCTTCAGTCCTTTCTGAGAAATAGCGGTAACAAACTTCCTTTGGTCAAAATCCAAGATGGCCACCTGTCGGCAATGTTGGATTCCGATCTCTCTAAAAATGTAATATGCACAACTAGACCTCAAAGGGATCCTTCATATCAAATTTTAAGGAGATTCCTTCAGTCCTTTCTGAGAAATAGCGGTAATAAACTTCCTTTGGTCAAAATCCAAGATGGCCACCTGTCTGCAATGTTGAATTCCATTCTCTCTAAAAATGTAATATGCACAACTAGACCTCATGGGGAACCTTCATATCAAATTTCAAGGAGATTCTTCAATCCTTTCTGAGAAATAGTGGTAACAAACTTCCTTTGGTCAAAATCCAAGATGGTCGTCTGTTGGCCATGTTGGATTCCAATCTCTCTGAAAATGTAATATGCACAACTAAACCTCAAGGGGAACCTTCAAGTCAAATTTCTAGGAGATCCCTTCAGTCCTTTCTGAGAAATAGTGGTAACAAACTTCCTTTGGTCAAAATCCAAGATGGCCACCTGTTGGCCATGTTGGATTCCGATCTCTCTGAAAATATAATATACGCAACTTGACCTCAAGGGGAACCTTCATGCCAAATTTCCAGTAGATCCCTTCAGTACTTTCTAAGAAATAGCGGTAACAAACTTCCTTTGGTCAAAATCCAAGATGCCCCCCCCCTGTTGGCCATGTTGGATTCTGATCTCTCTGAAAATGTAATACGCACAACTAGAATTCAAGGGGAACCTTCATGTCAAATTTCAAGGAGATCCCTTCCGTCCTTTCTGAGAAATAGCGGTAACAATAATTGTTCAGGACGGACTGACGACGGACAGACCACAGATGCAGGACCATATGAAAAGGGCTAAAAAGGTAACTTAAAATATGGCAAAAATTCAGCCAATTACTAATTAGGCATGCCCTCAATATACAATTCATAATGACGGCTTGTATCAATTATGTAACTGACAATGTCAAATGCCGCCATGATTCTGTGTCAAAACACGTGGATTTTGAAAGTCGGGATTGAGCTGCTGACTAATGACAGTAATGTGTATTACCTATAATTGGAGATAAACTCCAGTTTGAACAAAGTTTATATCACAAAATAAGACAAATTAATAAACATCTGAGAGCCAACCAAAGTCAAGAATGTAATACAACATGATTATAGAACCACAGCTGGGATTAAACGTAGTAACTGGACCTGCAAACATGTCCTGCAGTATCTGCCTTTGGCAAAATAAGTTTAGCTTTCAAGCTGCAGACCTTATCAGTCTTTGGTCAAATCTATACCTAGTCAGTAATGATTTAATCAGCCTCAGGTTGGAAGAACATTTTCAGCAAATTTCCCAAATGGGAAAGTTGCAAGTGAGATTCTACTTTCCAGATCACAAAACCAACTTACCTCGGGTGATGGGAGAGCATAATTCAAGAGCCCTATCATGTCACAGGTATGGCTGCCAAATAATTCAGTTAGACTGATATTACTGTTTGTGTTATAGTTATATCAAGGTACATGTAGTATGTAAATGCACAAGGAGTATTGTTTTTGTGTGTGTTTTGTAATAAATTTGTGATTCACACAGGTTTTAGAGTGTTTGGGAACACCGTAAGAGGCGCAACAGTGACAATATTCTCCTGTGATGTATGGACAGAAAAGGAGTACATGTATATTACTTCTAAGTCTGAGAATTTTACAGAACTTCAGCTAATCCTGAAATCTGATTGGCTGAGCAGGTAAACTTCAGTGAATCCTGAAATTTGATTGGCTGAGCAGGTTGAGCTAAGAATATTCTCCAGCTTAAGAATATTCTTAAGTTTTGTGCATCAAGTCCCACTAGAACCTAAGCTGATTTTTGTGAGAAAGTTTGCCAATTTACTTACAGAAGGCCAGTGATCTCTTCTTAGGTACATTGTCCTCTCCTCCAGCAATAAAAACTGGCTGCCACCATATAACTAAAAAATTGTTGAGTGTAGCATAAAACAAAACTCAAAATTCAAAAAATGTTTTGTGTAAGTGAGGCCTAAACAGTACTTCAAAGTTACAGAGAGAACATGTCTTTGTATTCTTTCTCCTCTCTAATGTCTAAGATGCTCCTTCATTTGAAGAATCTTAAATTTATTGTATTCAGTGATTGACCTTTCACAAAGGCCCGACAGGACACCTTTTGGCAGACTTTTCTATAATGATGTCACAACTAAATGACCCATCAAACATTTTTGTGATTATTTAGGCGTCACAATGGAATAACATAAAAATACACATTGAAAGTAAATTACCTATAAGCCACGTTTCCAGACATTTGGCAATAGGTCAATTACTTACATGTACATGCCACTTGTCAGACATTTGGCAATAGGTCAATTACCTATAAGCCACTTGTCAGACATCTGGCCATAGGTCAATTACCTATAAGCCACGTGTCAGACATTTGGCAATAGGTCAATTACCTACATGTACAAGCCACTTGTCAGACATTTGGCAATAGGACAATTACCTATAAGCCATGTGTCAGTCATTTTGCCATAGGTCATTTACCTACATGTACAAGCCACTTGTCAAACATTTGGCCATAGGTCATCTACCTATAAGCCACTTGTCAAACATTTGGCCATAGGTCAATAAGCCTATAAGCCACTTGTCAAACATTTGGCCATAGGTCAATAAGCCTATAAGCCACTTGTCAAACATTTGGCAATAGGTCAATTACCTATATGCCATGTGTCAGACATTTGGCAACAGGTCAATTACCTATAAGCCACGTGTCAGACATTTGGCAACAGGTCCATTACCTATAAGCCATGTGTCAGACATTTGGCAATAGGTCAATTACCTATAAGCCATGTGTCAGACATTTGGCAACAGGTCAATTACTTATTTGATATAAATAATGATTCTCACCTGCCACCTCTGCAATCACAGGTACAGGTAAATCCTGAAAAATATCAATGTATTACAATATCAGAATTCAATCTTCTTTACCTTTTTCATCAAAGTTTTATTACTACTTTACAACATTTAGTGGTAATACTTTTCTAAATACTGGTACGACATCTACAAAACCTATACTGTTAATACAAAAATGTATATGTACTTTATACCTAGAAATCCCCCCCCCCAAAAAAAATTATTTTGGTCCTTTTACAAAAGATTGAATTGATCATGAATCACCACAGTCCTTTGATGATACATCGATATGTCCATGATTCAATTGTAAAGCTTGAAAATTTTGCTTTCATTTTAAATTTACCCTATCATCTAAGATCGAAAATGGAAAAAATCAATGGGATGCTAACATGAATCCAGTGGTGGATTCAGGGGGGCATAAAGGGTTTGTGCTAAAATATAGATGTATGTACCAGTGCTCCAAGTTGTGACTAACACAGTCACATTTGTGACTAAATACTCGAATTTGTGATGAAAATTTTAGTAAGATCACAAAACTGCAACCAAATTTTGAATGCTGTTTGAGTTTGTTTTCATCCATTTTTTAAATTTATGAGTTACTTGAATCCATCTTTTTTTCATTTGGAATTTGAAGCATTAGGATTTTACTATCTGTGTTCACAATCATTTCAAGGGAATTAGGATTTAATGAATCGAAAACTGCAAAATATGGATGGTTAGCTTTGAAACAAGCACTTCAGATATAGTGTACCAAACACAAATTTCCGAGAACAAGTAGGTCTAATGAATCTGTAGAAATACAAAAGTATTTCACTCGAGTGTCAATGAGAAATCTAGTCTCAAGTACACAGAACCCAATGCTTGACGCAAAGTGTGTACAGCTTCCACTGCCATGTGGTTTCACTTTCAGTTTCAGGAATTTTAATGCCAATCGAGGTTACATTTTTGAAACGGATGAATATTTTGTTGCATTTTTAAGGAGTACCTGTCAATGGCAGACACCGATTTCGCTAGAACTGGCTGTACATCTTTTACAAGAGAAAGCATCACTATTCATTTATGATTCATCAGTCATTTAATTAATAGATCAATAGAAAGGAGACAAAATGTGAAATTCCAGAAGGGAAGGGGGGTGGCCCGAAGTATGTTATAGTTAAAAAAATTTATACCCTAATTTTTCTTTTATAATAAGCCCTGCTTGGTCATGTTAAAATTTCCAAACACTGAATTATTTTCTCCAAATAAAGTGTTACTTCGATTGGTTGATTACCCCCACCTGCTTAAACAAAAGGAAATTCACTGAGCAGAAAATAAAAGAAAAGGGGCAGAAAGTCTGGGCACGTGATTGCGAGAAAAACAACTTCCCGGCAATAACTAAGTAAAAAGTTACATAACTTTTCAAAATCATACCAAAGTTACATCTGTGCAAGCTACACTCACTTGCAAAAACGAGTTTGTACTTGATCCATGGCCATTCTGACAGTATGAGTTATCTCTGTAGCAGTGAAACTTCCCCTGATATGTCGGCCACCATGTTTAGAGTTGCCACCTCCAAAGCATCCAACATATCAAGGTCTGATTCACATAATTAATAAGAAGATGCGCAACAACAAAGTGTTTATTGAACGTATTCTTTTACTAAGGATTGCTTTTATAACAAGTAATCCTGGTTAAAAGTACTGGAAATTGAATTATTCTGCCAAAACTGAAATCAATTTTATCCTTTTTTCTACTTTGCATTTTAGAATCCGTCAAAGACTTCCGAATTTCTTTGAACTTTCCCTTTCCTCTGAGATACAATAAGGAGAATTTCAAGTAAATAGTATTGAAAAACTGTTTAATTAAATACAATTTCTAACATCGATTGATTATAACTTTGGGGAAATTATTAAAAGTGTTAAATAACATATCTTAAACTTTATATATAGCTGATCATAAAAATTAAATTGTTCAACCACAGGCAAAACAGAGGGGCATTGACTATCTGGTGTCCGGAAGTCATAAACCGGAAATGAATATAAACGAGACTTTCCAGCCCTATTGGAAACCACTGAGGATTTATCTTAAATATACTGTAAGTGTAAAATAAAAAGAATAAAGAAATAAAGCTAGAAAATAAATCATTAATTTTCTTTTTATTTAATATTACAATACATCCAAATAGACATATTTGTATTCGATATTAATGGTCTTTTATATGTTTAGTCTTTTCGGTAAATAGTGGTCTTTTCCATAATTAGGGTTACCCTTTGCATTATCTTTTTTCAGTATTTTATTTTTGTTGAGCATCAGCTTGATAGTAAAATATGAAACCAAAATAGTAGATCTAAGCAGCAAAATAAATAGGACTAATATAGTGCATTTGGCAAGGAAAGATATTCTATATGACGACCAAAATTTTTGAACGGCAACTAAAATCAGAAGATGGTCACCATATGGTGTCAAAAAACTGCTACTTGGAGCAATGCTGTACAGTAAAATCAACTCAAAAGCCCATAATATGACCCCCAAATCTTTAAAACCTATATATTCTTAAATAAAAAGTCAGAAAATTAAAAAGTAAATCACTGAAATTTCCAAGCCTCATTGCACTCTGCAAAAATATTCTATATACATTCTCTAACTTGAAATTATACATCCATCCTGGCTTTTGAATATTTTGAATCTTATGGCCTTTGACTATGCTTTGTTTTATTTCAGTTTCTGTCTAAAGTGTTTGCCCTACATATTGGTAAATAAATTTTCCCTTGCTTGCATTTCTCAGCATTTATTTGTAAACAAAATTTGCATTAAATCAATATATATATATATATATATATATATATATATATATATATATATATATATATATATATATAAAATTTACCCATGTGTTATTAACAGCTAAAGATCTGAAAATTTAATCATCAATGAGACATCTTGTCACCAACCCCCCAAAAAATGTATGCCCCCTCTTTGAAAATTCCTGGATCCGCCCTGGAATCATAGACATGACATGTAAACAAGTCTGAGATACTAACCTGAATCAGTTACATGACATCTTGTCAAGATGCTAATCTGAATCATAGACATGACATGTAAAAAGTTGAGATGCTAATCGGAATCATAGACATGACATGTAAACAAGTCTAAGATGCTAATCTGAATCATAGACATGACATGTAAACAAGTCTGAGATACTAACCTGAATCAGTTACATGACATGTAAACAAGTCTAAGATGCTAATCTGAATCATAGACATGACATGTAAACAAGTTTGAGATGCTAATCGGAATCATAGACATGACATGTAAACAAGTCTAAGATGCTAATCTGAATCATAGACATGACATGTAAACAAGTCTAAGATGCTAATCTGAATCATAGACATGACATGTAAACAAGTCCAAGATGCCCTAATCTGAATTACAGATATGGAAACTAAACAAGTCTGAGATACTAACCTGAATCATAGACATGACATCTGAACAAGTCTGAAAAACTTCCCTGTGATAATCCCTTCCTTCTTTTGATGTCTACAAACAGAACATTATTATAATGATTACTCTTCACAACACAGCACAAGTCTATCAAGATCAGATAATGCATAGGAACACTCATTGTTTGACAAAGTAAACTAAAGTTTTTTGAAAGTAATATATTCCTTCTTTTTGTAGCTACAAATACATACTAAAATCTAAAGAGAAACTTAACACAGTTAAGAAACTATTTTCGTTAACAATTAAACATCGTCTTTATAGTAAAATCCAAATAACCTGGCGGGGTGGAGTCTTGTGAACCCTTTCTTGACCTGGACAAGTTTAAATTTTAACATTAAAATTACACCGATAGAGTAATCATTCCTACTTGTCAACATACATAAGACATTATCCAGTGATGAATAAAACATTTTTACCTGTGCAGGTTGTCATAATCCCATCACCTAATGTTAATCAGACAATACCTCATGTATGAGATTGTAATAAATTACATTGTTCATGTATTTTGTTGCCTACAGTTTATGGAAATGAACTTTGATGTGTTATAAAATATACCAATGCTGGAAGAGGTTGATATTCCAGGATTTGTTAAAATGATAATAACAACTTATAAAGTAATTAATTTAAGACATAAAGATTTTTCATGCACCATTTCTTTGAGGTCATGTCCTGCTGAAAACACTGGTCCTGTAGAAGTCAGTACTATGACTCGTAAGTCATCTAAATCCTGTGTAAAGTCATTCTTCAGCGCTTCCAGCATTGCAAGAGACAAAGCATTTCTGAAAGGGAAAAACAATCTTGTATCATTTGCTAAATACAATTGTAATCTTTATAACCATCGTAAAGTCATATGTAAAATGAAAACAAGAGGTCCATGGGCTCACCTGAACTGTTTTGGTATCTTACAAATATGGGAATCTCTAAATTACAAATTATTTTAACACTCCTTGGGAATGGAGGAGATCTGAAAATGAATGAAAATGACAAAGCCGAGAAAGATATCAAAAACATGTCAAAAATTAAATTTTCCAATTTATTCCAAAAACAGGAAATTGAATCATACATCCATGTAAGTCTGCCCAACCTGGATCCACTTCTGAGTCGATCTGGTCAAAAAACATAAACTTGGTAGGTACCAGGTACTTGCTTCCTTTATCCTTCAGCAGTTTTGAAGAACAAGTGAGTGAAAAATACCCCCTCCTTCTTTTTGCAGTTTAAAAAATTCAAAAAAAAAAAATTCAAAAAATTAAATTTCAGCAAAATTCTTTCAGGAAACCATTTCTCTACCTAATTACATGTAAAACACTTTAAATGAATGCATCATAATGAATAAATGAAAATAAAATCAAAGAAATCATAAAAAATAAATGAAAATGACAATGTGTAAAAAGACGTCAAAAACAAATCAAAAATTTATTTTCCAATTTCTACGAAATTAACAAACTTGAATCATACATCTATGTAGATCACTCAGATACAATTAGTTTTTTACTCCATGCAGCAGTTTTGGAGGAGAATATTTCTAAAGAGGGATACCCCCTGGGGCCTCTTTTGTCCCACCCTGGGCCTATCTGGCTGAAATGTACAAACCTGGTAGAGGACCTCGAGTACTTTGCTTCCTATAAAGTTTGATCAAAATCCCTTCAGCAGTATTGGAGAAAAAGTCGAAAAATCTGAAAAATTACCCTCTCCCCCTTCATTTTTGCAGTCTTAAAAAATTCATTTAGGAAAGCATTTATCTACCAAGCCATAGGTAAAACACATAAAACAAATGCATCATAATGAATAAAAGGGGAGAAAATCAAAGAAATTATACAAAAATGAATGAAAATTACAAAGTCTAAAAAGATGTCAAACAACTTGTCAAAAATTTATTTTCTGATTTCAACAAAATTAACAAACTTGAATCATACATCTATGTAAATCACTCGGATACAATTAGTTTTTCAATTTAGGCAGCGGTTCTGGAGGAGAAGATTTTTAAAGAGGGGTACCCCCAGGGGCCTCTTTTGCCCCACTCTGGATCCACCCCTGGAGCGATCTGGTGGAAATGTACAAACTTGGTAGAGGACCTTGAGTACTTGCTTCCTATAAAGTTTCATCAAAATACCTTTAGCCGTTTTGTCAAAAATGTGAAAAGTTAACGGACAGATGGACGGATAGAGGATGAACAAAAGGCGATGAGAAAAGCTCATTTGAACCTTTGGTTCAGGTGAGCTAACTAGTCTAACCAACAAATCCTCTGTTCCCTGACATGCAAAAACCTGCACGAATTGTCTTATTACAAAATACACAAAATCAAAACACACCATGTGCATTCATGTGTAGTGAATGCCTATCACATTATCATGTTTACATTGTCATTATGATAGTAACTTTACAGCAATGTTTCCTGTCCATACTTTGTAAACAGTGTCAGTGATTATTAAACAATTTATCCTCAAAAGTAAGTGTCTTTTTCCAAGACTTTCTCAACTTCATGATTCTTATCAGTTCAAATGAACACAGATTGCAGTGTCCCAAATGAATTCACAGGGGGGTGGGGTGTCAAAATAAAGGAATGATTTGAAATCTTTACAGAGTTTGATAATGCACTTTTTGACACACTATGATACTCTTGAGTCCCAATGCTATCATAACATTTACGTCCATGTTGTTGTCAAGAGATGTCAAACAGTGTATTTTCCATACACAGTGTCACAATTTATATATCTACATCAGATCCAGACACTTATATCTATTAATGAGAGTCCAGCTGGGCCCGAAGTCACCAAATTTACTCAGTACTCAAGCTCAACTAACTTTTCACGATTTTAAGATAAAAACATGCAAAGTTTATTCTGTAACTGGACATGTTTGTATATTGATGGCATACAATTGTAAATAATGATAAAAATTATTGCTCATTTGAAGGAAACTTAAGGAATATTAAAAAAATATTTGAGTACGTACTCAAATCTTGAGTACCGTACTCAACATATTTATTCGATTTTTTACAGGAAAATCATAAGTGTGACGCAAAAATTTATATGTAAATGATTAAAAATCATAATATGTTTCCTAATCACTAAATTCCAAAAGTTTTTTAAACAAATTTATAGTCAAAATAATGAAATAAAAGTTGAGCTTGAGCATTGAGTAAATTTGGTGACTTCGGGCCCAGATGAGGAAAATAAAAATATATTTTTTTTGCTATTGATTTAATTCTATGTATGTGTACTTATGATTTGAATCCTTGTATCCCTATTTTTGCTACCCATGGGATACAAAAACCCCTATTCTGAAGAAGTGGTGGGAACACTAACCCTTTCCTATATCAAGAAATGCCTTTTCTATTAAATTGCAAAATTTTTAACAAACCCTATAGATATTAACACAATTTTAGAATAATGAATAAAACTTTTTTTTTCTAAATGAAATAAATAATCTTTAAACTATGGTATAATGTAGGCCTACTGTAAAATACAACTGACAAGTGGCCCAACAGGCCCCACATGTTATTTGAGCAAAATAGGTTTAAAAGACCAACACTTCATTCTTTGTTGGCTTGTTTTGGTCATACAATGTTTGTTTACATTAACAATAGGGACGGTGTAAATTTAGTCCGGTACATATGCCCAAGTGTATGTTCCGAGTCATTTATCTTAACTAATGTATTTATACTAATTTACTTATATCTTGAATATCGTTTATTATATACATTTTACATATTATATGTATAAATTACAGACTTCAGTCATGTATTGGCATTTTACAAGACGTTTTAATGTTTTTAAAAAGGTATATATCTATTCCCCTTTTTATGCCACAAAACGTGCTGCCTACTTGATTTTTAAAGCATTTTATACCTCTTGGTTGGTTATTAAATAATTAATTATAGATTATGGTAAGAATAATGTTCAAACATCAAAGTTAAGTGAATCGGGACATAAATTGGGACATGTGTCCTGGACGAGATTTACACTGCCCCTTGACAATCTTATCTTAGTTGAGAAAATTCTAAAGTCGTTTTATGGTCTGCAAGTTTTCAGTTTTTACTCAGATGAGTAAATTCTTAACTTTTGAGAACAAAATTTGTCTCAGAATTTTCCTTGTTTATGGTCTCGAGCCCTGATCAGTGGTTCATATATACATGTATGTAGATTTTTTAAAGATATACAAACTTTTAGCCCTTTTTAGAGCCCCTACGGGCCCTAGCCGCTTTTAATCCACAAATATTTGGCAGCTACCCTATATTGAAGTCCCTACCAAATTTTGTTAAAATTGGCCACTTGATCGCTTGAAAAGAAGTTAAATATATAAACATGCATGTAGATGTAGAAATTGACAAAAATCTTGTATTTTTTATTTACTCAAGACTTGTTGTAATGTGTCTATGACCTTGAAATTTTGTCAAAATGATCCTAGGATAATTCCAAACAATTTGTTCATACCAAGATATATTTTTGTATAAAACAAGTCAATCAGTTTTGAGTTAATAAGCCACTGTATAAAATTTATCCTATCAACCTAGGTTATATACTAGCAGAAAAAAGAAACTGTGTATGGTTAAAAGTTAAATAAAAATATAAAAAGTATTCTTTGATCGTTCTTTATTCTTAAAGGAATAGTTTAATATACTACACGCGTGTTTGAGTACTCAATTCATTAAACATCACATTTGAATTGCCTCGATGGCCTTAGCACACTTTTCTGGTGTTTCAAGCCTAAACATCAGGTGGTTAGTAATCGATTAGAAGTTCTTGCATTCATTGACAGTATTAAATGTATTGAAACACAAAAACATTGGTTTTTGGAATAAAATTTTGATTGAGAGATGCTTCACATGATTGAAAATTATCGTTTGCATGCTGTCGGGATGCTGGAAGCTGGGTTGTCTCAAAGCACTGTGGCAAGGCAGTTTAGAGTTCATGCCTTATGGAGACGATATCAGCAAAGTGGCACCATTCGGGACCGCCTGTGACGTCATGTCGGTAAGATACATACATACATACAGACATCACATTTGTGTAATCACTTCAATCGGCTTTTTTGACAGCTAGAAGCATCTGGGCATCGACGAGTAAGCCCTGATACGGTAAGGAACAGATTGCGAGAGGCCAACATCCGTCCTTGACGTCCTGCTTGGCTCTGCCTCGAGCCAATACAGCTGACCTAAAGTCGCGATGTAGCAAAACGATCTATCACCAATTTCACTTATAGACATCAACGCTTAAGGCAATGGATAAAACTTTGTTTTTTGTTGAAGACATCGTTTCTGTTTGAAATCCATTATGAACAAACCCATTACACAAAAGGTTTAGGTTTATACATCCCAATCTAATTGTGATTACCTTCAAAAGTTTTGATAAATGTTGTGTAAACACCCGACAATGGACATGGCGATTTCCCCCAAATTCTGCGGAAACGAGACCTGGAAATTGTAACATTCAATGTTTGAGTTACCTCCCTTTGCGATATCAATACACACAGTACAAGTGACCATCCACTGAAATTGAGCAGTCGCTTGTTATGTAAAGCATATGGTCACCATATGTATAAATAAAGGAAATATGCATGGAGAATCTCATTAAGGCAGGTTATGTATAGCGATTAGTTGACAAACACGTCAATTTGATCGTATCTGGACATCTCAGCCCATTACAAACTTGGCTTATCGCAATCTCAGCCATGTCTTGGCCTATATTAAAGTCGGCCCATAGAAAAAGTACAGGTAAATTGATAGTGGGATAACTCAGCCCCTTGAAACAAAAACTAGGCTACAGGTAAATTGACAGCGTGAGAAATGGACAAACATACTGTCGAGGGCTTATATATTTCCACATGTAAATTCTACAACATTTACAATTAGATGTCTTAACAGTAACCTATACTGCTATAAGTTTATGAACAAAAGTCATTTTCCCATTAGATTTAAATCTACTTTTTATGTAAAATTATGTCTTTTTTTAAAATTATTCTCTAGATATCAATCGCCTAGAGCATAATCCATTTAAAAATAATTGATTATTCTGTGGTACTAAAATTTAAAGTTGAAAATTATGTTACAAAATATATAAAGAAAGAATATATGTAAGTAATTTCCTAATTATAAACAACCAGGTTCAAATGTAAAGAGGTTAATCTGTGTGTATTTAAGTATAATTACTGAACATTTTAAGAAAATACAATTGAAATAAGGTAAATTTAAACATATTTTATTTCATCACTGACATATCAGAATACAATTATAATTTAATAGTAAATCAGGAATAGAAAAAATAAAGTTACTGGAAACTATTTTAAATAAAAATACTTCATAAAATTGTGGCATGATGATGTAAGTAAAGGAATAGGGCCTTTGGTTTTAATGATTTGATTTGATTTTTTGTTTTACGCCATACTCAACAATCTTTCAGTCATTTGATGGTGTCCAGATTTATTGGTGGAGGAGAAACCCCGGTTACTCAGGTAAAGACCACCGACCTTCCGCAAAGAAAACTGGCAAACTTTCCCACTTAATTCGAAATTACCCCAGCAGCATTCGAACCAGAGGTGAGAGGCATTGTGATTTAAAGCGCAATGCTCTAACCACTCGACCACAGAGGCCCCACGCCTTTGGTTTTAAAAATCTAAAGAAGAAAAGTGAAGATATGAAGGTATTAATTCAGCATTTTTAAAAATATTTATAATAAAAATCAGTGGAAATTAATGGGAATTTTGTGCTCAAATTTAGGGAAAATATAGCTGACTTTGCATTGGGAATGGGTCTTTTTACTGGACCCAAATGTTGATGATATTAATCCCTCTTAATAGGATAAAAGGCAAATTCTAGAGAAGTTATTAAAAATAATCACTTATTTACTAATGTATAGTGTAAAAAAATGGGGAAATGAATTGTGTCCTACTATTTATTACCATTATAATCTGGTTATTTCCAAAATCATTTTTATTTGAAAGGAAAATTCACCACTTTGGTTTCAATTTATCCCTATTGGACTGTTCATGTACTTCTCATAATATCAAAGCAAAGAAACCAAAATGCAAGTTTTTATGCATAAAAATATTTTATTTGGAAATTTCATCATATTGATATTGACAGCTACAAGCATACAGCGATGTAAATAGAAATACTGTAATTACATATTGCTGATGCCAACATGAAGCTAAATCAATTTCTATTGAACTCTCAAGAACATGTATGTCTTCTAGTCCATGGAAATATGAAAATAAAAGCAGAATAGAGGGGGTAGCATCAGTCGGAGGTGCTTGTTATGCAAATGACGCGTGAAATCACTCTTGGCCTTACAATCTTCCAAAATGATATACTTATTTATGGAAATCATTTTACATAATTATCGTTATTACATTTATAAAATCAAATTTCCAAAAGTCGGGCCCAGTTGTGGTTCTACACCCTATTATTTCCAGAACAATGAGTCACTAAATCAGCAAACAAAACGATGAGAGGTAAAGTTCTTCTTGTGTTCCCGGACCTTCAAAACTTCAAATAAAATAAAATTTTAGTACATGTATCCCATTTTGATGAATTGGATTAGAATATAACAAAAAGAATAGATATGTATATCGGAAATTTGCATAACAAGCACCTCCTACTGATGCTACCCCCTCTATTCTGCTTTTATTTTCATTTTTCCATGGACTAGAAGACATACATGTTCTTGAGAGTTCAATAGAAATTGATTTAGCTTCATGTTGGCATCAGCAATATGCAATTACAGTATTTCTATTTACATCGCTGTATGCTTGTAGCTGTCAATATCAATACGATGAATGGCGGAGTAATACTGTAGTTTTTCAAGGCAGGCTCAACATCACTGGAATTCCATATTTATAAATAGATCGATGACGTTTTGTTGAACCAAAACGACAAATCGTATTGTATAATTTCGAGAGGCAGAAGTAAGTAGAATTATGTGGTGTTTCATTTAATGATTACTCAAACTAGATTTAATTTCATTTGCACTAAAATATTTACTTTTCTGTAAAAGTTGAATTCTTGAGTTGGACTATACTTTACACGAAGTGCGAATGCAACCTATGTGACGCTTCACTGCTAACAGGATAGCCCTCGATGAAAAGTCGAAGTAAACCCATAATAGGTTGTTATTACATAACAACCCATAAAAATGATAAATTAAGGCAAAAAACAAAAACAAAGCTTGATGTCATGTATCTATTTAGGTCAACTATTTAATTATGATAAATAAACATAAACATTGTACAACAGAACAAGTATTCATAATTTTCATAAAAACAACCTTCATTTAGCCTCTTAATCCCGTGTCTGTGGCCAAAGACTGTTTGAGAGGTACAGAAAGGAAATTTATGGATAGTTTAATTGCATAAATAAATTCTTTAAAATAAAGAGGAAAATCTGAGAATAAAGTTAATGAATTTATTTAAATACATTATCTGATGATAAGAAATATACATATACATTGATCAATAGGCATATTAAAGGTATTCAATAAGTGCATTATAAAAACCCTAATTGTGCCTCCTGCTAGCAAGTTTCTGTTTTTGAAAACATTATACAATTATTGACTGGGTCTGAGGGCAACAGAAATTTTGTTGGCAATTGGGGTCTTGACTATTGCCCGACGTGAAGCGAGAGTGCCAACAAAATTGCTGTTACCCTCAGTCCCAGTAAATAATTGTTTTGTTATATAAAACATGTTTAAATAATTACTTTTTTTTAGTTCAGCAGTAAAAGACTATATATGACAGAGATGCCTATATACCCACCAATGAAATGAAAATTAAGTACTATGTGTAAAGCATATATTTGTATACATTATGAAGTTTAAGATTCGCACTTTACATACACACAGAAAACAAATGTTTCCTTGTCAGGAAAGTGTCTTAAAATTGACATTCAAATATGTATATTGTCAATATTTTATCTATTTTATTCTATTTTCAAGCCTTTGGGGGTAAAATAAAGTATGAGCACAGTCCCGGACAAGAAAGATATTCCACACACTGATGTTAATGCTCATTAACTATTTTGTGTACAAAGGAAAATTTTGTCCAAAGCTGCGTTCGATATAAACAAACAACTTTTCATATGAACAACACGTCCATGGATTACGTCATTGCTAAGGAGATTCTACTTCCGGTTGTTTTGACAGTCTACAGACAGTTCATTTATTTTCATCAAGGACCATACATAACAGAAACAGACTATACTTGACAAACCAGGAAACCCCACTGCTGTTGCATAGGCTTATAAATAGCTACAGTGGGTAGTGTCTTTTCTTTTTATCGCTGGTTCCATATTACAGCAGCAATCACATTTTTAATGCCAACTGGAAAACACTGTTTACTGAGTACTGTAAGCAAAGTGCTACAATGCTTTGTTTTTCTTTCATTCTTCTCTATAGATAGATCTGCTTTTCAGTAAGTAGATCTACTTGCTTCATTGAGAGATCAAATAGGCCTAATTGAATTCAACTTTTGGGTTTGGCATTGCCGACTGGTAACTGGTATACTATCGTAGATCCTTGGATCGGTGTTTTTTGGTAGCAGGTCAATCCATCCCCAAACTAATCCGTCCCCAAGTTGTTCCGGCCCCAAGTCAATTTGGCCCTAGTTGATCCAGCCCCAGTATATTCAGCCCTGTATAATGCAACATTATACTATCATATCGTATCCGAATTAGTTTTCTTAATTATTTCTCAACTGTCACGGTAATAAATTGACCAAATGTTGTTTTTAGAGCAAGTTATCTTCATTAAGTAGGATCATACTACTGAAATACGCCTGCATCAAAATGTATAAGTCAACAAATATACGAGTCGTCGTATTACTTTGTACTTAACTACATTGTTTGATAGATCAATGTTATTAGAAAAACAATATGTATTTTTTTATTCAGATAATCCACAAAATAAGGGAGAAATGTAAAAAATAAAATACACCTGCAGGTATAATCTGAGTCATCGTATTACTACATGCTTGGATATATATTGAAAATGTAATCTTATCCATATATTCCCCAAACAAAGGATTGATATGCAGAGTAAACTACGCATGCATTAACCAGAAATTTTGTACCGATTTAAAAATTAAATAGCAATATTTTGTGATATTTATTGAATTGAGTTTTTTTTTTATGTATACCTAGTTTTCACCAGCGCATATTGTATAACCCTGCGTAAAAGAACAAGTAGGCCTATTATGATACACAAATGTATATGGTCATCTTTTAAAATATTGCAATATACCGGTATACTGGTACATTCACTATATCAATATCGCAAACCTATAACTACAATATTTATTCAAACTCATTTGCACTTGCATTTGTTAATAAAGAATTAAAAATAAGAATCTTAAATTCTAAATCCTTATTCTTGTCTTACGATTTTGATCTTCAGTAGAAATATATTATTTACGAAACCAGCAATTAAATTATGTATATCAACTAACATAATAGAAATCTTGTTTTTTATCCATGATATATCTACAATATGATGAATTGACTACTACATGTAGGTCAGTTTACAGTTAGCTTCACCTGGTTGCTAGGCCCTTATGCATTTCTTTACCCGAGTGCCAAATACAGGACTACTGGAGTTCCAGACAGACTTAACAATCTTGCATACCAAATTTGAAATAAATCCCATCATTTGTTCTTGAGAAGATTTTTAATGTCAGATATACCAAATTTTTGTCCTTTTTGGGACCCTGTATCGCTCCTAACCCTTTTTTCATTTGCAAACTAAAACTTAATGTGTACTTCTAGTCCAGTTTGGTTCTTAAGAAAAAGCTGAAATGTGCTAAGTTAACAAAGCACAAAATTTGCCCAAAGTCAAAAGACAACTGCAATAGATCACCTTGAGCCTATGGATCAGGTGACCTAAAAATGAATGGGCAGTTATTGAAAATACCTGCTACAGTAGCTAACTTATTACTGGTACTAACAGCAAAATAGAAATATACTAATTAATATGTTCAAAAGGTGCAAGAGTACAGAATATCATCAATCTAAATTTTTTAATCAGAAAATACTTCAATTAACAATCAAAATATGTCATTTACTGCCATGCTTTGAAGACTGCACCATTAGTTAAAATATATACAGTAATATTAAACACATCATATTTGATACCTTTTCTTTGGATCATTGAGGCAAATTTTCCTTATTCCATCTTGTTCTGTTGTAACTGTGTATGGCTCATGTTTTGATTGAGCAAGTCTAACAACATGTGTGCTGAAGCTCCTTACACCCTGAAATAAAAGTAGGCTTTGTTTACCAATGTTTATTTGTATTAATAGGAAAATATGGAGCAGGTGCCATCCAAAATGAGAGTAAAGTCAATTTGGACAATTGGTTCAGTACATCAGATATTAATCTCCAAGTCAATGTACAGTTTTCTCATTTCAGACAAAAGTTTGTCTACTTTTAGGAATCATCAGTGAAATAGGGCATACATGTACCTAATTCAACCCATTAAATGCTCATGTCCCTATAAGTGCCCCCCCCCCTTTTTTTACATATGATCAAATTTGTTTGTCACTGTTGTTTAATGTCCCACTAAAGAACCTTTCACTCATATGGAGACATCACCAAATGTCGGTGAAGGGCTTCGAATTTTGGCCTATACTTGGAACTTATGGCCACTGAGCAGTGAGAGTTCTTTAATGTGCTGTCACCTACTGTGACACAAGACCTCGGTTTTTACTGTCTCATCCGTACATATGATCAAGAATCTATCTGGTTGACAAGGAGATGTGGACCTGAAAAACTATATTAACAGTTTATCTATATTCTCCAGCAACATAATTATGTTGATAGGTGTCCTAGGTAATAACTACACCAACTTTTCCACTGTGCCTTATAAAAAATTAACTGTTTTATGTCAATTTAGTCAAATTAATTGTTCCCATTAACGTCCTTTTTCCTGTTTTTTTTGTAGCAAGAATTGTTCAGGACGGATGACGGACAGCTTTAACTAAACAAATGGACAGAATTTCAGGCTACTGTGTTTAATTAAAGATTACAGGATTCTATAAATTGCTTGTAGTTTTCCTAATCCGATGTACATGTGACATTACTTTACCTTAAGATGCAACAATGACTGAGATGCACTCGCTTTAACTAGATTAAGGCCTATGTTCATATTATAAATGTTTTATATACCAGTATGTCAAATTTAAGCTAAGTGTAATGGAAATTTGTAATTCCAGTAACAACCTAATTATTGACAAATAATGCACAACGTCTACACACATAGACCTACACAGAGTCACCGAATACAGTGTTGTCCAGTAACAGGCCTACACAGAGTCACCGAATACAGTGTTGTCCAGTAACAGACGTACACAGAGTCAGCCAGTACAGTGTTGTCCAGTAACAGACGTACACAGTCAGCGAATAGTGTTGTCGAGTAACAGACCTACGCAGAGTCAGCGAGTACAGTGTTGTCCAGTAACAGGCCTACACAGAGTCAGCGTGTACAATGTTATACAGTAACAGGCCTACACAGAGTCAGCAAGTACAGTGTTGTCCAGTAACATGCCTACACAGAGTCAGCGTGTACAGTGTTGTCCTGTTACAGACCTACGCAGAGTCAGCGAGTACAGTGTTGTCCTGCAACTGGCCTACACAGAGTCAGCGAGTATGTGGACAGTGTTGTCCAGTAACAGGCCTACACAGAGTCAGCGTGTATAGTGTTGTCCAGTAACATGCCTACACAGAGTCAGCAAGTACAGTGTTGTCCTGTTACAGACCTACGCAGAGTCAGCGAGTACAGTGTTGTCCTGCAACTGGCCTACACAGAGTCAGCGAGTATGTGGACAGTGTTGTCCAGTAACAGGCCTACACAGAGTCAGCGTGTACAGTGTTGTCCAGTAACATGCCTACACAGAGTCAGCAAGTACAGTGTTGTCCTGTTACAGACCTACGCAGAATCAGCGAGTACAGTGTTGTCCTGCAACTGGCCTACACAGAGTCAGCGAGTATGTGGACAGTGTTGTCCAGTAACAGGCCTACACAGAGTCACCGAATACAGTGTTGTCCAGTAACATGCCTACACAGAGTCAGTGAGTACAGTGCTGTCCAGTAATGGGCCTATGCAGAGTCAGCGAGTACAGTGTTGTCCTGCAACTGGCCTACACAGAGTCAGCGAGTATGTGGACAGTGTTGTCCAGTAACAGGCCTACACAGAGTCACCGAATACAGTGTTGTCCAGTAACATGCCTACACAGAGTCAGTGAGTACAGTGCTGTCCAGTAACGGGCCTATGCAGAGTCAGCGAGTACAGTGTTGTCCTGCATCTGGCCTACACAGAGTCAGCTAGAGATGCTAGTGGCTTACTGGGAAAATTCCTGAAATTACTAACTGAGCCAATATGGGCCGGGGGTCTGGGGGCCACCTAGGCCCCCAGAAGCTGTGCAAGTAAAGATGCTCCGAGATTGATTCTGGGATACTTTCTGGTGTTTGACTACAATAAAGGACTTAGACAATAATGACTGTTTTGTGCTTCTTTCAATATAAATTTCATATTCATTTGAAGCAAGGTGAAAACCAACCACTATATAATATGTATTGAAGGCTTGTTCTGCTTAGGTAAAAGGTGTACATATCAAATGATTTGATCATTGCACACAATACATAAACACTGCCCCTTTAAATCAAATTTACGAAAATAATCTGACATGTCATGAAGATACCAATGCAGTGCCTTTCCTCCAGCAACTTGTTCTTAATCCCTGGCCTTGGTCAATCATTTTTATATAAGCGGATTGATCTAAAACACTCATGTTAGATTTTCAAATTTCACTCTGACACCATGCATGCCATGTGCTTTAAACTGTCAACCTCGCTTTAGCAATGAGTCAAAGCAACATCGATGCTGATTAGTCAATTCAGTTATGATCAACGAATGAATAAACAGATAGTAAAAGTCGTCCGATGAACCGGAAATGTATCTCAGTGGTCTGCCTAATAACTGAAAAGAACCAGAGAAATTGGGTTATACTAAATAACGAAATAGTAATCAAACTCCGGAATTTGGTTATACTAAATAATGGAATAGTAATCAAATCCGGAATGTATGGGGATGGGAATTAAAAATCCGGAAAACTAGCATCTCTAGTCAGCGAGTATGTGGACAGTGTTGTCCAGTAACAGGCCTACACAGAGTCACCGAATACAGTGTTGTCCAGTAACATGCCTACACAGAGTCAGTGAGTACAGTGCTGTCCAGTAACGGGCCTATGCAGAGTCAGCGAGTACAGTGTTGTCCAGTAACAGGCCTGTGCAGAATCATTGAGTACAATGTTGTCCAGTAACAATGCACTCCTATGCTCTCTCTTACACCATTCTGGAAAAACTGCAAATTCAATATCATTTACTGGACTTAAGTGTACATGTTACTACTAAAGAAAGTTATTGGATATCCAAATTTTATTACCAGCTTAGTCAGTTTGAGTGGCAAAAGACTGCAAGGTGTTTATTTATGCCATTCTGCTTCACTGTTTTTCATCATTTGGTAAAATGGGAAATAACATATTTAGGTGGCCCAGTTAGATCATCTAGTAATGAGTGACTCAAAATGGTGAACTGCCTAACAACTGTAATTTACATTTCGTTAATTGTCTTGAACAGTGAATCCTTATGAATCTTTTTTCACTGGATCATGAACGATTCCTTCAATACATTGGTATTTGATGCAAGACTTATTTGTGTTAGTTCTCTAATTGCCCATGTTAGATTGCTAAAAGGTTCAAAATTGGGTAATATTTGATTTCTTTTACTTTAAATCTTCCACTCAAAATCTGAGTTCACAGGAGAATGTTACGTTTTCTTCTAAGAATAAATCTTTGCAAAATGAAATTAACATCGAGTTTATCAATCATACTTTATGAATATAGGTACAGAGTATGAAATCAATAACACATATACGACGAAGGTATTCCTATGATATCCATTAGTGTTACACACGTATACATGTGTTTGTTATTGTCAATCTCGGAAATTTCCACAATTCTGTCTAAACTACAACCGCTAATTATGCAGATACAGTGAAACTTATATATAATGACCTACTTAGGAAAACAAGAAAACCGGTCTTTATAGGAAGGTGATCTTTATACAGAAGGGCTGACTCCAGACTTACATGACTCATGAGTACAAGATTGTCGATGTTTTAGTAGCTATTCCATTATCACAACTTGTTTGTCCCAAAAGAGTCCTCCTACATCACACCCATATTCTTTTCAACAGATCCAGACCACTAAGAATATCTCTCATCAGAGTCTATAGTCTGTTCTATAATTGCTCTTCGTAAATTCGATAACATTAACTTCACTATTCACAGGCCTATGAAAAGCAATCATACTCATGGAACAGACTATAGCCACATTGCCAGTTGAGATGATCATGTGATGTAAACAAGTCCGCCATTTAAACCCAGGCACAAAGTATGTGTCCGTCAGAATAAACATCTCATATTTCAATTTCTATTTGGGATTTTAAACAAAAAAATGTTTGGATTCAAAGAAAAATATTTCTAGAAATGATAGATGACTCATTAATTGACTGCCACCCAGGTATTAAATTATTTAAAGTTCTCTTCAAGCCAGTCGGTCACTGAAGCCAATATTTTCCCAAATAAAACTATGAAGGCTTGACAAAGGATTCTGGCGGGGGCAACATGACATTTTCATATTCATACATTCTGAAAAAAAAAAACGTAAACAAAAACATTTTTACCGATATGTACATGTAGGGCAAACACAATCCATAATACAAAGTCAGTAGTTTAAATCCATAAAATCTAAAATATAGACACAAAGCCAGGGTGGATCCAGGATTTTGAGTTAGAGGAAAAAGTATATCATACATGTAATTGTTTTTGCCAAGCATGGCGAGGGACGAAAATTTTGGTAGGACCTAATTTAAACACTTTGGGAAGCCTTTTTTTTCTGGATTCTAGATGTGATGATGATGTAATTTATTTTTTTTTAGGGGGATTGCAACCCTCCCCCTTGAATCCGCCAATGCAATGAAACTTTAAATCCTAAGTCTGCTTTTGATGGTGCATTGCATCACAATAAGTATAATTTTATGTCACAAGCCTAAAACAAATTTGTATATATTTATTGCATAATCAAAAGGCACATGGAAATAATCTTTTTACCGGCAAAAATATTTTCATAAAAAAAATTTGCTCCCCCCTCCCCCCACACACTTTTGGTTAACTTCCTACCTATCACTGACAGATGTGTAAAATACGACCCCTAATGAAAATACCTCACTTGAAATTTTGTGTAGCGAGCAGGGATAACATTTTACCTAAAATTGATAAAATAGATGTAAATCTTAAAGTTGATAAAATAGGTGTAAAACCTTTAATTTTTCTAGGAAAATTAAAAACAATTTTCCAAAAATTTTCACGCCTCGCTCCGCTCAGTGAATGATATTTTTTAATTTACACCTACTCAATCTTTGAATCCTCAGTCTGATTTTGCATCACAATAAGTATAATTTCATGTCACCAGCCTTAAAAACACCCACCTTTTAAAATTTTTGATGATCAGTCATTGATGTACAATGCTGTTACCTTTTTCGTGGTTACTGGAAATCGTGGAAAATATAAATAGAGTAGAGTAGAGCGTGCGTATGTTGGTGAATGACGTCACAACCCGGCAATTTTGACAGCTCTGCTCGTGTTGTTTTCACAAGTTAGTAAAATGTCCCGTATTATTTCCAGTAAGGTAAGAAAAATTATGAAAATCATGTCAAATAGATAAAAACATTGCTTTTAACTTATTTCCATTATACCTACCTTAAAATGTTTAAAATAAGGTCAATCTCGCTGATTTTTTTTTTATGGAAGCCCAAAAGGGACATAGCGTTATAGTGTTTTAAAGACGATGTTTTCAAAGTTTCAAGGCAGAACACAACTTTGTAAAGTAAAAATGTCATAATCTAATCAGTTTTAAGAATTCCAATACTATTTTTGATAACAAAAAATTAAAAGGAAAAAACAGTTTTGTGAAGTATTTAATCATAATCAACTAACTATTTTTTTTTTCTAAAAATTCTATGAATATTTTGATTAAAAAAAATATTTAAGGCAGGAAACAATTTTGTGAATTAAAATAATCATCTTGTAACAATTTTTTAAGAAATCTAAAACTATTTGTATAAGAAAATAAAAGATGTAGAAACAGCTTATATTTTTTACAGGTGTTTGAAGCCTCAATGCATTAGGAATATAGAGTATACTCAGCAACTGCTTTAAATGATGCCTACAGAGATCTAAAGGATAATCATATGACTGTTCCAAAGGCAGCTCGAAATTACTACATACCTGAGCAGACCCTTAGAGACAGAATCCTTAGCCATGTATCTATTGATACAACTAAATCTGGACCAGCAACCATTTTTGACCAAGAACAAAAGCCTGACTTGTGAAGTTCATTAAGGACATGGCTGCTGTTGGCTATGGATACACCAGGGCCGAGGTAGTGGATCTAGGGAGTGAATATGCAATCCATATGGGTATAAGGTCAATGGATAAACCGTGCTTTTGGCTACGGATACACCAGGGCCGAGGTAGTGGATCTAGGGAGTGAATATGCAATCCATATGGGTATAAGGTCAAAGGATAAACCGTGCTTTTGGCTACGGATACACCAGGGCCGAGTTAGTGGATCTAGGGAGTGAATATGCAATCCATATGGGTATAAGGTCAAAGGATAAACCATTATCAGTCAAATGGTTTTTTAGATAGATGGCCAGAACTAAAAGTATGGCGTCCAAAGACCATCTCAGAATTAAGGGCAAAGACTACGTCAAGGGAAAAATTGACAGGTATTTCAATGAACTTGGTAAGATCATGGAAAAGTACGGGTTGAACAAGAAGCCAGAAAGCATCTACAATATTGACGAGAAGGCTATAACTCAAACTTATTCACTGCCCAAAGTGGTTGCATCATCAGCACATATTCCTTCTACTCTGACCTCTGAGAGATCTCCAATTACAACTGTAATAGCTTCAGGCAATGCATTAGGCCACCCAATTCTGCCATAGTTTGTCTTCAAAGGGGCTAGAATGAGACAAGAGCTGTTGGAGGGTGCATCTGTTGGCACTGATGGAACTGTCATTGGTACTGGTTGGTCAAATAGTGCCATTTTTCAAATTTACTTGGAAGACCATTTTCTGAAATAAATTCTGGAGGCCAAGAGAACCAACATATTTTAGTACTTTATGATGGTCATACCATCCACATTACCCCACAACTTATTGATTGGGCGGTTGAGCACAAGATTATTCTGTATGTCCTGCACCTCAGGCCAGACATAAAATATTCTCTGTTTGCTGTTTACCGACACTTCCCTTTTACCTATGGGCAGGTAGGTAGGGAAATTATTCTATTGGAAATTTTTACTGTCACTGTGCAGTCAGTCATTTTCTATACAAATTATAATGAAAATAATTGTAAATGAGGACACATTAAATATTTCATAAATGTTTGAGACAGATATGAGAAGAGAGAGGTTATTTGTGAAATTTCAATAAGTTTTCACTGTACAACAATTATCTATCGAATCTCAATGGTCATCCCATAGCATTTGTTCACTGGTTGCAAGTTAAACAGACTTGCCAATATTACATCAAAGGCTCAACCTGACCTCCCAACTATAGGCAATCAGTGACATAGCGAGGCAGTGTTTATAATAAAGTGCATGGTGCAGTGCAATGACAGAGTCGGTGTTTTAAAATGTTAACTTTCCTGGGACTTTTTAATATATTTCTAATGTAAATTAGAGAAATACACAGGGTTATGTTAAAGAAAACAGATGTTTATATTTAATTGATTTCATTTTACTAGGTTTGATATCGTTTTTGTAAAATTATTACGTTTTGACAAATATTTTTGAAATAAAAAAAAATAACGGGAGGTAACTCTTACGTAACTGTCTACACATTATTCCCTTCAGCTTTCATGAAAGAAGGAAACATATCAAACAAATTTACACAGGTGTTTCATAAATTGTTTATCAAAGTAAAACAAGTATCATACAGGATTTTTGGTTTCCTATTTTTATAAATAGTATTCGTAGAGAAAATACATGTGTCATTCTGGGATATAGCAGTAGCTTAGGCCAAACTTTATGTCCCGATTTAAAGCAATATTTTGAGTGAGTAAAATCTGAATAAATCCCTTTGGAGATTCTGTCGTGTTGCCCCGCCAGACAGAATCTCTAAAAGGATTAGGGTAAAATCCTGATTTAACCCCCCACCCTAAAAAATCGCTTAAAATCGGGACAGAAAGTTCTAATAGTCCTAATAGTAATACTGTAGATGGATTGATAATATATCGAAGAATTACAAGAGGTCGTATTATGAATTTGCAGTTCCTTGTTAGGCCCCTAGTGTTATGTTATGTACGTTCTGGTCATTATTTTACACTACTCGGATAAAATACTGTTAATATACGATGTTTCATTATATAAATAATAGCGCCCTAGTTAAAATATATACATGTAATGTATATTCTCAGAGATCGAGACAAAGTAATACTAATACTATATAAAGTTGTGACGGTAATCGAACGTTCCAGAAAGATCGTCAATAAAAAAAATATTTCTTTGAAAACGGCAATAAAATTTTCCGAGTCACGGTGATTTCCATGGGTCGGTCGGTAAACAGCAAACAAACTTAATTTTATTTTAGGCCTCATACAAGTCATATTTTGTAGCCCATGGACATTGGATGTTTTGGGGCATTTTCTAAGGTATATACAGCCAAGTGTCATAAATTTCTACGTGAGCAGTCTGCTGTAGTGGGTAGATACAATGTTTGCTCTCTAGCCTGTAAAGCATATTCTATAGCACTTTCCCCATCCAATATTCAGTCAGCTTGTTGTAAATCTGGAATATATCCCTTGGATCTATCTGCAATTGATCAAAACCTTTTTGCTATTTCTAGTGCCTTGCTTTCTGATCAAAATATTCCTGCAGCAAATTCTGAAATAACAGAATTAACCACAGAAACTCAGGCAAGTGAAAATGCTGAACGGGTTGATAATTTCTGTGAAGGGCAAAACAATGTAGGTGCTTCATTTTTTCAGAAGAAAATTAATAAAGTTGGAAGAACAACAGCAAAACCTTCACGTCGTTCTATTTACAAAATAACAAGTGGCAAAGCAATAAACTGAATCAGAAACTGCGGAAAAGGTCAAAATGTATATTCAGGAGTCACACAGCAAATCATCCTTGAAACGCAAGAAAAGTACAGCTTCCAATTCAAAGGCTACATGTAAGAAACATGTAACAAAGCCAAACTTAAAGGATATCAATCCTCCATCTTCGTCACAGGTAGCTGGTTCATCGCATTGCCAGACGAGCAACATAAATTCTGCTGAATCAGATTCTAACACCTGTTTTGAGGATAGTGAGAAGTGTTGCGTTTGTCACAAATGCAGTCCTGATGCCATAAAAAATTGTGCATCCTTAATTTTCACAAAGTGGGCCAAGTGTGACTCTGACAGTTGTGAACACTGAACCCAACTACAGCATTGCTGTGATGGAAATGCATTACCGGTACGTAGACATGACAAGTTTTTTTGTCCTTGCCATGGGCTGCCCTGCAGACAAACTTAAGAGTAACTTACATTTATGTTGTATGGAATTGTATATATACACTTGTAAATAGACTGTTAATATTTCAAATGTGTGATGTTTTCAATTTATCAAAGACTTATTTAAATCATATGGACTTATTGTGGGTTATAAGTACGCCAAATTCAATAAAATAAAGGTAAGTAATTTAAAACAATCATTTAAGTTTTTAAATCAGTCTCTCTTTTCAAGTAGGATTTTGTAATTATTTCTCTAAATATTTTCAAAATACGACGAAAAAAAAAAAACTTTCTAAATACTTTTTTTCAAAGGTACCCTTACCCAATTGGGAAAAATAGCGACAAAAATGGTGAAAAAATCAAGTATGTTTAAAGCTAACTTGTTAGAATACTCAATACAAGTCAAATTTAGTGTGACACTACAATTCAGTTTGCGTTGTTTTTGTATTTGAACAGTTCTAATTCGGATTCAGACAGTTCTTCATTGTAATGACAAATCTTCATGGTGTAGTCCAGTGTTCTTTGACTCACGTTTTTTTGTTATGATATTGTTCATCAGAGAAAAACTCCTTTAGGCTGTAGTATTGTCACAAAAGTAGGTTTAACACAACAGGGACCCCTGTAGTACTTTATGCAAAGGCAACCTCCTCTCCTGCATGAAAAAGTACAAAGGTAAACACATGTTTGGAGAAATTAGTACAGACCTGTTACCTAAAACACATCAACACAGTGGGCAACATTCAAATGTTTCAAATCGGAGTGCACGTCCCATAGGTGTTAAACTGCATTATGAGTATAATTAACCTCTTACCTTGTGATGTTAGGTTAATTTTACACCTCAATATACTGTGATGTTAAGTTAAGTTCCAAATTGTGTTTTTTTGCATTTTTTTTCCAAAACACCTTTCTGTTATGTGTAAGGTAATAAAATGAGAAGCTGAACAATTTCTGTTTTCATAATTTTTCCCAAAGCAGTCCCATTGTACTTTGAAGGTTTGATCAGTTGACTAAACAATGACAGAATTAGCTGTAAGTCAAAAAAGTTTAAACAAAAAAAATTAGAAACATAATACAAAACAGTTGTTAGTTGCGAAATATAAATTATGCATTTCAGTTAGTAATGAAGTAAAAACTTTTCAATAAGAACAATATTTTTATATTCAAAAAGTTTACTCAAAAAAAAAAAACACAAACCACAAACTTTTAAATGATTAAAGTTACTTACTTTATTAGGGTAAACATCTGCACTTAAAGCTCTCAAGCTCCGTTTTCATTATTGTAGCATCAAAGAGTTTGTCCTTCCTCACAATATCTTTTATGTATCTTCTTTATCTGTGGCATAGAATTAACCAATCCCTGTATATGCTGTTATCACTCGTATCCATCTCACTTGTATTCGGGGTAACAACTTCCATGTCAAAAGGACAAACTCGGAGGGGGTAAATTTGGGACGGGTTGACTCGCCTGGCTCATCAGCTCTGGTGATCCATGCTTCGCCTCGTGAACAATCGTGCTCGCATCTGTTATTTTTTTTAACCCCTTTGAGTCTTTAAGCCGAAAGTTTTTTTTTTGTGTAGTATTTCGCATTATGCGACATAGTTACATCTTTAACGGCTACACGCTTAACCTAATGTGTGAGCTCGTATAAGAGATTTAGTCCATATATCGAAATATAAAGTCTGGGCCGGCGACACGGTTGACGATTTTTAAAAATTTTCCTAATTGAATTTTTAGTTGATTTTTTGGGAAAATTTAGGTAATTTTGCCGAGGGGAAATAGCCGATTATCGGCTAAAAAATACAGAAGTGTAAAACACTGTAAACTGCCATTGTCACTATTATCTTTTGGCAGTTCAAAGCCACTGTACAAAACCATGTTTTACTGGGTCATAGGTTAGTCCACAAAAATAGGTGATGTATGCAGCAATTAGCGTCACCATTTATGTTTCTACAGTTGTCTCACCGCTTAAATATATATTAACTTAGATGACTTGCAAACTTTTCAGGATGTGAAACACGGTTTGTACTTTAATTTGAATTACAAAAAAAAATTGTTTCTTTGCGTTTGTATAATTGTTTTCAATAAGACTGTTTATCCCCACAAAAACTGGTAACGCTACTGCATATTGATGTAGGCCTATATATTAATTGCATATACATGTATATATATAATCAAAAGACAAATGGAGCCGGCCTGGCTCAGTCGGTAGCGTGCTCGACTCTGGATCGTGAGGTCGTGAGCTCGAGTCCCGCCGGCGACAGGTTGGTTTCCTGTCTTTCGGATGATCCAGTAAAAGCTGGAGGTCCCGTGTCACAGTAGGTGTCGGCACGTTAAAGAACCCTCACTGCTCAATGGCCGTAATGACGTCTCCATATGAGTGAAATATTCTTGAGTGGGACGTTAAACAACAATAAACAAACAAATCAAAAGACAAATGAAAACAATTTTTTACCAACAAAACATTTTCATAAAAAAAAAAAAATTAACACCCTCTCTCCGCCCCCACTCACATACACACTTTCGGTTTGCTTTCTACGCCACTGGATTAGACTTCCAGTACAGCATCCTCCAGTACTTTGATTAATGTGGAGAGTGCGCACTAAAGTCTAAACTGCATGGGACAAGACCATACGGTCCGTAGGCTACAATGTGTTCAACTTTCAATTTCATAGAGCACTGACAGAGTTTTAACCATCTTCCCAATTCAAGGTTTTTTATGATCCATTTCGATCGTATGAGGAACGTATGTGTGGATCAGAAAACCTCGACTAAATAACTTGGGAAGATGAGTTTCAATGGCCGATGAGTTAAGATGGAGGATATCCATTTCCAAGCCGCCGATTTAGGTAGAAAAAACTGCTGTCAGTTTCCCCAAGAGTTTCTGTACACGGTTTCTTAAAATGTAGATACAAATTATTCAACACTGGCAACTAAAATATATCATAAATCAGCTAAAATAAGAATAACATGCCTGTCGCCAGCCTCTTGTAATTGCAGACGAAATCAAGGTTGCCATTTTAGCATGTTTTCCGATGGTTCTGTAAGCTGACATTTTTCATTTGCCAACCGGTAAAGAATCGTCCAATAAAAAAGACGTTTACAAATTGCTATCTAAATTGCATTCGGATTTCATCACATTTGTTATTAAGAAGACAACAGAGACGATCGAACAGCCTAGTAACGGGTTGGTTTACAAATGGCGGGCACCTGTCGTTTATCCATGTGTAACTAAAATGTACATAGAAATATAGTTGTTTGTGTATGTCGCGAAGCGCAAAGTGATATGGTTGAATGCCCTTGACTCGAGATTATAGACTGCTGTTTCAATTACCTACCCCTGTGCTTGGAATTGGACAACATGGAGACCAATTTTATCGTTTATCTAATTTGTTTAACGTCACCAGTTTTAATATATGGGGACCAAGCAAGTAAGAAATAACAAATTATATTATTAACATATTTACTATACCATGGTTACAATTTCAGACTTTTTGAAAATTAATTTTTAGAATTGCTCTATCACAGTTCTCATTCAATGAATGTATGATTCATTAGCGATATCAGTACAAAAAGTCATGAATGTATAAAAGTATGGAATAATACTTTATGGAATACAAAAAGTCAAATTTTGAGGAATTAAATTTTGAAGTTAATACTAATGCTTGATCTAACTATAGAAAAACAAATTTGTACAGTATCACAATCAAACATTTTATTAAGTGTGATACACATAAGGAACACACATGTTGATGGCATGATAAACGTCTGTCTTAAAATTTGACCTTTGAGCACTGAAACCTGTGGCAAATCAACAAAATATTACTTAAGTAAGATTAAAGTGCTATAGCTATTATCACTAAATTATGACATAATTCTGTAGCAAGTATTGACCATGCTGGGAGTAACATTAAGCATTGAATGATCAACATACATGTTTGTAGTAGCTTCTAAAATAACTTCTAGGCCTATATAGTGAATGATTATTTCATATTAAACAACAATGTAGCTTTAGGTATATTGTAATTATAAATAATAGGAAATCACCGGTACTGGTAGATGTTAATGGAATGTGACCAAGTTATTACTTTGTTCAATTGTTGTTTTGGTTATTTGTTGTTTTATTCTCTCAAAGCATCAATATCATTTTCATAAAGTCTCCCATTTTAGAATTTACCAATTTCAATAAAATGTTGCTTAAAATTTCTAATTCAGAAGGTCCAGGTCCCATTCCCAAAAAGAGTGAAAAATCCCTGAATTTTAGCTCATCTGAACAGGCCACAAAATGACAAGTAGTTGTCATTTTACCCATTTACAGGTTACTCTTAAGGGAATACAACCTGCAGGTTTAGATAACAACCTCCACTTAACCTGAACAGGGGTCAGGAAAAAATTTTGAAACCACTCTTCTGACAGGCAAGTGCTTAACAAGAAGTACTTGTCCAAAATGAGAAACTACTCATCAAAATTTTTCAGATTGTATCCATATTCTTAAAATACAGTTTCTTGTTTTATCACTACATATGTTATATGTTTAATTGTCTGCAAAAACTCAAAATAATCTACTGTACTTTACATTTTTCCCCATTATTTGACATTCAACTTTTGAAATTCAGTTTATAAATTTCTTACATTAATTACATTTTTTTATATTATCTAACCAAGATCAAGGCCATTTTGTAATTCACACAAACTTTCAAAATTACAAAAGACGACAATTTGTTTGGTAACATGATATGCAGTATTAAATGGAAATTACTTTTTTTCATGTTTATTCAGTAATTTTTTATTTTTTTTTTTGGTGGTACACTGCCTAATGCCCTGATATATGTTTCCCACTCCCTTGAGCAATTAATATGACAATTTAATTTTTTGTGGGGTTAAGTTTTTCCTCCATGAGTGTAAATGAACCTATAAATAATAAAGTGGAATTTTCATCTTCTAATTACCTTGGAAATTCTCATTAATGTTAATTTCTCTGTCAGATACTGAAATACAATATTACCCATTTGTAAATATTTTTCAATACAAAAAAAGTTGAAATACAATCATTCATCATTTCAAAAAGCTTAATTTTCGAAAGTGATTCATTTCCTTCTATTTATACCGTAGTTCAAAATGCATTTCTAAAAACCAATTAAAAACTAAAATAATCATTTTATTGACAATAAAACAAGTTAATCTCAAATGTCAACAGACACGAAAAAAAATTTTTTGGTATATATTTGTATTTGTATTTTGTCCTATAAACAATAATTCAAAACCCCGAATGTCGAAAACCATACAGGTATCCAGATATTTATCTTTAATCACCTAAAAATGCCTAGACTCTGATCGGCTCACTTCAGCAACGATCGGGAAATCTCGGAGCACTTGGTTTGTGACATACAATCCGTCATGCCTGCAATTACCGAAGTAGTGTCAAACATAGTACCATATAGATACATATATTGAAATACATTCCAATCTACTCTGTCTGATAAAAATGCTAGATTTGTAGGTAAATTATGCATCTTTATTGACTTAAATTTAATTCACAAAATCATCCTCATAGTAGGCTATACACCTAAGTCGCTGTACACCATAATTAAATTAGTCACCTAATCATATTAATATTTTCCATGCTAAAAATAAATGTTTCCTTATCGTGTAAAAACAATAAGTATGTAACATGCATATATTTTTTTTACCAAATTAGGATACATAGACCAACATAAATAATAAAATTCGAGGTGCTAGACCAGAGAAGTAATCAGTCATGAATTTACATAGGCCTACAACCAAAACGAATTCATATATACACAAAGGGACTAGTAAACAAAACAAGCCATTATTGGAGATCCCTATTATGACCAAATAATCATCACCTTTACTGTTAAAGAGGGCAGATGTAATTTAGTTCTAAAAATAAGGCCAGGTACATGTGTTTCAGATTCGGACGGCAAGTTCTTTGCACATAGAACTTTCATATTATGTTTAAGTATTTTATTCTCTTTAAATGTCAATTTGTGGGCATTTTTGGTACGTAAGTAAATAACCGATAATGAACATAGCTAAACATATCAATGCTTTGATACATATATGGCAATGGATTAAAATAGTTGAATGTAAGATAATACCTGACAGAGCTATACAAATGTACTGGTTAGTAAAGACACCTGTTCATCATCATCAAATTTATTATTTTACGTCAAAATTACATAGTCTATATAATTATTATATAAGTAGATATCGTTCAAGAAAATTACTTTTTTTCTGATATGTTATCAAGTATTTCTACGGGTTTGGAATAAGTCAAATTTACATCGCCGATATCTGTGTCAAAGAAAAATAGGCTACGGCTTGGTTTGGAGTAGGTGTCACGAGTGTTTTGGACATCGAATCCATTTATTTCATGTCAAAATAACCTTTTTATATCTTTAATAAAATGCAATTTTTATGACATAGGTCTATATGAATTGTTTTAGAATATATTTAGCTTGTGTCAATAAGAAAGTATTTAGATATAGGGCCTATGGTGTATTGAAATAATTAAAACTTATATAATATTTTCTAAAAAAAAAATGCAAACCAGAGATAAAAAGGGGATTATTATCAGCATAAACATTGTTTTCCATTAGAATCAGTATTTACCTTTTTTCAGTGTAGATCTGGCAAAATATCGTAAACGGTAAAGCTCTATAGACCTAGTCCTAGTTATAAATTTACAACATAAGTAGTTATGACAACATATATAGTCTATTGATAGACAATGAATTGTAAATACTGATAATTAAAACAGTAGATCTAGGCCTTTCTACATTTTATTTACTGTAGACAATAGGCCTATTTAAATTAGTATAAGGGTGATGTATAAAGCTTAAAACATCAGTGGTACATGTATTAGAAACGCATGAAGGAATGTACGTCATTTCCAATTTATCACACCTAGCGGGATATTTGGAAAAGGGCAACAACTCTTTATAGCCTTGCAACTGTCTACCTTTCTTCACCTGGTATTGCTAATTGGGAGTGTAAAAAAAATTTCATTGTACTTAAAAGAAAGCTTTGATGTGTATCGTAACAAAAACTAAATAAAATCAACAGTGAATGTTCGTGTCTGAAGACCTTTAACTCATTACATCGTATATTGACTGTTTTTGCTTACAGTTGAACCAATATCAAATGGAACTGAATTTCAGGATGTGTTAAAATGATGTTAATACTTTACTTTGTATAAAAGTTATAAAATCTTAATTAAATGTAGATGAATAATAAAAGTAAAAATTTAGTTACTGTGAATAAACTTTTAAATGAAATACATGAAAATGGATAGCTATTGTTTTCATTTTACAACAATGAAAACTTACTTTTGTAATTTGCATCAATTTAAATACATAGTAGGAACACTCTTAAATAGTAATGATAATGATGCATTTACCAGAATTAAATTTTGATTTGTAAATGAATCATTTAAAGACAATATACATTGTATATATCTATTGAATTAAAAATAATGATAAATTGATAAAATACAAAATTGAATAAAAATAAATTTCTTTACGAGCAACCAGATTTTCATGGCAGGCAAGCAAAATTTCAGTAGCACTTGCCCAGCTTGGCAGGTTGTTAAAAATATTAAGGTCAAGGCCTACCATATTTGTTTTTTGGTTTTTTTTTTTTTCGACCAGACTGACTCAGGGAGGGATCCATATAGAGCAAAATAGAAAGGCAGAAATATAATTTCTTATGAATTTTTTGAAACTGCAAAAAAAATGAAAGAAACCATATGCATTGTGATAAAATTCTAAAACTTATAATAAGAGCAAATGGTATATATACTACGGGTAATAAAGAGCACAGCTCAAAGTGACTTCAAACTCCCGGTCCACAGACATTGACTAGGTTTTTCCAAGAAATATCTTGTTGATAATTATTGATTATTCTTTTATGCACATTGTGGTTATATCAAATTAGAAACGATAAGACATGCAAAATGAATCAAGGATGAATTATTAATTGAGGTATTTACATATAATCTGTATCAGAGGAAGTCAACTATAAATTACTAAGCTTTCTGATCAAAGTCCACTACATAATTTGCAGATATTACATTTTTACAATATATCATCATTTATCAAATGTAATTTCATTGACACTGAATGACTTACAGTAGATCTAGTTACAAAATGTCTCAAGTATATATTTGATAAAGTTTCACAAGTATAATTATTCATATTATTTACATGTACAAAAATTATTGTGTGTTTTGAAATGATATGTATTTAAAAATTCACTTGTCCAGTTGGGCAACCATATTAGCATTTTTATTTGTCCAAACTCAAGTTTCACTTGTCCCAGGCAATAGAACAACCTTTAATGTCAAACCCATTGAACCTGTTGTTATTATCATTTCTATCTTTCCTCCCTGGCATGCATTCTCTCTTTCTCTTTCTCATTTAAAAGAATTTAATCAAGGAAGAATATAAAATCTTTTATATTTAAACATTGAGTGATCACATTTCACTCAAATATATGCTTAACTTTTGTGCCGAATGAATTGAAATGAAAAGAAATTAGGAAAAAGACAAGGTGTCATTATGTACATAGTTATATCATGTGTATTTACACATAGAATAAATGTGAGGTAAAACCTAAAATGTTAAAAGTATCAAATCCAAAAGGAGATCTGAGTGAAAAAAAGTTCCACTGTTTGAACAGTAAGAGTACCATAACAAATAACACTACCTAGAGCCAGAGTCCTAGGTAGGGGGCCTAATTGTCTATACGATGCTTTCCTTTTAAAAACAAGCTCAAACCAAACAGACCCAAGTTTATTTCAAAAACAAAGTAATTAAAATCATTCACAGACAAATGAATGTTGCCATTTAAAGTGTTACATGTATCTATAGTAAGAATTTGACGTTTTTACTTAATTTTTATTTGCAATTTCTGAAATTAAATTATTTTCCTTTTCATATTATCTTGCCAAATACTTGGCCATGAACTATTTAGGTAAAAAATAAAACTAAATTTGTTTGATGTGCCATGAACAGTGCCCACAGTCTTAAACGTTTTAAAAAGATTATTGTCAATATTTTTTTTTTACATTGTTTGGTGATGAATTACATTGTGGTGCAACAGTTCTCAAACTAAAAGTTGCATGGATATGGCAGATTTCCCGAGTGCTAGTGTTACATGGACAGAATATGTCCCACTTAAATAATTCCATCCGAGTTAATGTTACACAAAAGTTTTATGAAATAAAGAGGAAATCTGTTGCTAATGTTACACTTGTGCTATAGTTTTACTACATGTATTGTTGGATGTAAAATTTTAGTATTTGTTTTTAATATCAATGCTTGTGATCAGTGTTCCTCTAGCATTAAATTAGAGTCTTGAAAGAGATAAAAACATGTAAGTAACTTTTTTTTAAATCAATTTTGGGTAGAATCTTGAAAAAAAATCACCGTTTTACATGTAATAGGTATTTTACAATGTCTGGAAAAAGGACATCAGAATTGAACAGATTCAGAATTCCGTCCTATATTGGGCTCATTTGTTACATAAACAGTCAAACACAGTGAAATAACATAGATCATTTTATTTGAATATGTATTAGTTTGATTCAATTCTTCTTCTTCTTCTTCTTCTTCTTCTGCAAACTTGTCTGACACTTTGCTCCAAAACCGCTGGATCAATCCTTACCAAACTTCAAAGGGATATTAATGAGGGTGAGATGTAGTGTACCTGACCCTTCGTTTTCCCACAAAAAGTCACATGAATGGTGGCTCCTGATTGGTCCAACACTTAAACGTAAATAACTTTAAAATCGCTTGACCAATCCTTGATAAACTTCACATGGATATTGCTGAAGTTCACATGCAGTGTAACTGACTACCCATTTTATGAATAAAAGTAATATGACCAAATTGTGACTTCTGATTGGTCAAGCTTTTAAACGTAAATATCTTAAGAACCACTTGAACAATCCTTACCACACTTCACATGGATATTACAGAAGGTCAGTTGAAATGTATCTGACTGTCCGTTTTCCGAAAAACCAAGGCTTCTGATTGGTCGAAATTTCAAAATTTGTCTGATTTTGATGAAATTTGGAATTTATAGGTATGAAAGGATTGCGATTTCAATGATATGGGTTTCTTTGCCAGATATGGAAAACTGAGGCTTCTGATTGGTTGAAATTTTAACATTGCCTGATGAAATATGGAATTTATTGGTTTTGAGGGATTGCGATTTCAATTGCATGAGTTTCTTTGCTGTCTTTGACAAATTGAGGCTTCTGATTGGTTTAAATTTAAATTTTGATTAAATTTAGAATTTAGGGGTATCGAGGGATTGCGATTTCAATGGTATGAATTTCATTGTCATCTGTAGCAAACTGAGGCTTCTGATTGGTCAGAATTTATATGTCCAATGTTTTATGAAATTTGGAATTTATGGGTATCAAGGGATTGCTATTTCAATGGTATTGGTTTTGTTGTTGTCTATGGCAAACCAGGCCTTCTGATTGGTCAAAATGTCAACATTACATAGACTTTTATACAAAAAAGATTCTCCTGCTAGTTTGACAGTTTCACTTGTTACTAAAAATGTTAATGCTATCCTTGACAAATGTTTTATACTACATGATCTAATAACTACAACAGCTTTATATCACATCATCTAATAACTACAACAGCTTTATATCACATGATCTAATAACTGCATCTTTATATCACATGATCTGATAACTACATCTTTATATCACATCATCTAATAACTACATCTTTATATCTCATGATCTAATAACTATAACAACTTTATATCACATGACCAACTAACTACAACAGCTTTATATCACATGATCTAATAACTATAACAGCTTTGTATCACATGATAAAATAACTACAATAGCTTTTTATCATATAATCTAATAACTGTATTTTTATATCACATGATCTCATAACTACATCTTTATATCACATGATCTAGTAACTACATCTTTATATCACGTGATCTAATAACTACAACAGCTTTATATCACATGATCTAATAACCACAATAAATATATCTTATGATCTAATGACTACAACAGCTTTATATCACATTATCTAATAACTACAACAGCTTTATATCACATGATCTAATAACTACATCTCTATATCAAATTATTTAATAACTACAACAGTTTTATATCACATGATCTAATAACTATATCTTAAATATCAAATGATTTAATAACTACAATAGCTTTATATAACATTAGATATTCTTCATTGTATTTTCAGGTGAGAGAACAGAGAACACGGTGGAACTAACATTTTACAGATTGACGAAGAGTATTGTGAGGGAATTTTTTTTTATTTTTTTATTATTAATGATTATTGTTGTTTAACATTATGCCAAGAATAATTTTTCACATATATTGAGATGTTAGCAGCTTTATGTGAAGTACCACAAGTTTTTACCTGTGCTTTGGACTGATGGATGTCATAACTTTAAAGCGATATGAGCTGTCGTAGGTGAAAACATTTACATACCCATTTTATGTAATAATTCATTTCATATATATCCCAAAGAGACCAACTGGTGATTAGAATTACAAATGTATGCATATAATGGCAACAATCTTCCCAAACGTGACCTGTAATATCAGTTTTTTTTGTCTGCCATTAGTCTGAGCATTGCAAATTAACTTTTGGTAATTTTTACAAAGAGTACTGAGTGTCCAATGAGCACATGCAATTTGCAGTTAATATATATATTCTATTGTTATCACCCTTTGTGTTTATTTTCGAACATCATTATTCCATACTTAAATCAGGCAAAGTTGGTCTTTTGCGTCATTTTAAAACATTTGTTTCTGAAATTGTTCACGTGTCGGGTATATCTGGTGATCTCGTCCCATTTTTAACTTGTCCCATCGCATTCTCGACTGAATCATTCTTGACGCATATGAACTGCCCAACTCTGCCGAACATGGCAGCATGATTGTAAAGGATGGGATACGCATAGTTAATGGTTATGTTGTTTTGATTTTGGCAGTGTCAGCAATTATTGTAGGATAACATCAAATACTTTTAGTGACCTGGTATTTATATTCATATATTCATCCAATTTGATTCAGCTATTTAAGATAATGTTGAAACGCACATATTTTACATAGTACTTTCCAATTAAAACACGTCCTGTATTTTAAAAGTAAATAAAAAGAAAACATAAAAACATAAGTCGATAATCTCAAGGGCCAAGATTGTTAGTAGACCAAGTGTGTAAAGGATCTTTTACGTTTCATGTGTTTTGATATTGTATTTGGACACACATTTTATCATATTCTCGCCTATATGTCATTCGACAAAAATCATCATTGTGACAACTTATATTGCTTTAATGAGGACCCCAGATCTTTTACGTGTCATCCTACTATGACATGTGACTTTGATTTGAAGTTTCATTTGAAAGATATCTAAGTTTTACTTTTTATGCTTTGCGAAGGACAATTTAAGTCTCTTCAAAATATTGCAGAATCAGACAATGTAGTCATGCTTTTGATTTTGTTTTTTTGTTGTTTTCATTTATCACTGAAATTTAAACCATGGTAAAATTATAAAAACTTGGTTGAAGTCTGGAAAAGCTAATGACAATAATTATTTTACTGGATAAAGATGAAATAAATTATTAAATTGACATGGATATATAATCAGTGAAATAAAATCCCCATATGCCTTATATTAGAGTCACAATATTGACTTACACAGTCAGTATGGTGGCTTCAGGAAGTTTGTATCATGTAACAATGATTTGCTATTTTCCAGTGGGACACCAAAGACATGGAAGTGACATTCAATGCGTATGTGGCAATGGGGGCTAACAATTATTGCAACAATAATCCGTCTGCCTGTGGACTTACTTCTGCAATGTAAGTGCATAAAGTTCAGATATATAGTATGTATGTACACCATGTAGATCTATTTATAGACTACTTTCCCTTGTAAAATAAATCTTATTTTTCCCCAAATGTAAATGTATTTTCTGTTTTTTATGAAAATATATCTATCTTTGTACATACTGAGTAATATTCTGGTCATAGGCCAGTGTTACATCAATAGTAAATACAGTGCAACCAGGTTTGAGAGACTACCCCTTCTGACATTGAAAAGTGGTCTTACAAGTCAGGTGTTCTCTCAAAAGAGGTTTTGTACAGATCTTTATTTCTTCCTTCAAGTTCATATAATAAATTTACTTTCCATCTTTGCGATGTCAAAACCCCAGTGTTCTAGAAAAGTCTGTTTGGGGTTCTGATATCAAAGTACTGTATATTTCACAATTAAAAACCTTAAAAAGTACATGATAGAATAGATATAAAGGCATGCCACTTGGGAAGATTTAATATGGCATCATTTATGATATATTTTTCAGTGTATTTAAAGATGTTGACATTGGCAAGGTAGATGGTTACCCTATAGATAAGAAGAAGAATCTGAAGCAGAAATTTTACATCAACTTTCCTGCTGGTTCAGTTATTAGTAACTCTTCATCTACATCCTATGTGTTGCCCAAAACTGCCGTAATAGGTTGGTATATATTAAAGAAATTTTTGTTTTAGCGAACAAAAAGTAAAACAACAAATTGGATAAACAATGAACAGGGTTTTTGGGCCTTAATTAAAAACTGGCCGGCCACGTCATATATGAATGTGGCCAGCATAAAATATCAATAAAACAAACAAACAAAGAAGAAAAAGAAATGGGAGATAAAGAGTAAACTGAATAGCTCAATATGATTTATAGCATATTGTATTAAAACATACCCTACAAATTTCCTAAAAGCAAAGGAACAAGAGTTTTTCATAGTGAAAACAGTCTATAAGAACTTCAGTGTGTTCAGTTTCCACCATTTTTCTGCCATGTTATGTTGTTTCTTGATTGCAGTGTCAAAGTTTGTTATGTAAAGTTTCCGAGTAATCTAACTTTTGGTATTGATGGTATGTCTATCTGTCCTGAATATATCATTAAGGGTACAATCTAGTACATCATTTAAGATTTCATTTCTTACTGTTTCTTTGATGGTCTGCCAGATATTGGAATTTAACACTGGTGATCCAAGTATCCCTGAATACTTGAGAGACTATAATTATAAAATTATAATTAGTGATGATGCTGTTGGAAACACTGCAATTGACAACTGCTTTACAATACAAGACTACTTTCTATGATTTCTGTACCTACCATTATTGACTGCCATCTCTTTTGTTTGCTCAAATATAAAGAGTTTTAGAAAAGGGAAACAACTCTTGTATAATGTTATATTTTAGTCCTTTGCTGTAGATTTTCCATTAGGCCAAAAAATATGTGTTTCGGGTTTTGTTTTTAAACTTGGTGAAGTTAATGGTGTTTTTTTGCTCACCAGGACAAAACGTATGGGGAGCTAGGGTCATAACCCACATCATCAGCAGCTTTAATATCAGCGGTGTTGACATTTTCCATGTCAACCACGGACAAAATTTGGACTGTACCTTTTGAAATATAAGTGGAAGGCTGAAGAGCTTTAATACTTTACTTGTACATGTAGTCTTTGTGATCAGCACTCTCAGATGACCTTTGACCCAGATAATACCATTTCACTTACTTCTTAGTCAGAATTTCAGTATATGAGATATAATGCTACAATGGCAAGCTCCTGACTTCTGACAACTCTAGCTATTTTTTTTGGTGGGGGGGGGGGGATGCAGATTTATCTTACATTTGTATGAAATGTATGATAATATATGTACAGGCATGCTAGAGATAGTAACAACAGCTGTCTCAATATTGTATATCTGAGGACCGTGTTAAAGAATTTCTTAAATGAAGCTGATTCTTTCACTGTAATTTAGTTGCCATCATCTCACCAGAATAACTTTCTTTTGGAATTTTCAGAATTTATTCAAACTAGGACTATTGTCAGCAGAATTTCTTCTTAAAAGTTATAACAATTTTTTTAGTGCTTTCACATGTATTGTATATCTCTATGTTTGTTCATTTTTATAACCTGTCTTTCTAAAAACTAAGGGTATATAGGAATCGTTATGTTCCTCTTGTCAATACATATATACTGGCCCCCTTAATAAAAATTGAGCTCCCGGAATTCTTTAATTCACCCTAGATCAGCCAATCAGATCTAAGTATTCAGCTGAATTAAGAACATTCTAAAATCCAGACTCAGAACATACCTTAGAGTTTTATGGAAATTGTGGTCCCTGAGTATTGCTTCACTTTATAGCAGTATATATTCATTGCCTGTATTTGTATACCATATACATATATGTATATCATAACTCCATTAATCACATTTTATAATTATTTTAAGCCATTATCACTTCCATAAGAGTCGACTTACACGGAGCTATTGGTTATTGGATAACTTGGGCAAACACAGAATATTACGGAGTTCCTCCACCAACAAAGGAGAATTCTATCATCATTCCTATTGCCTGTATCGTTCTTATTCTCATCATCATTTTGGCAGTGGCAATAAATATCTGGAAGTAAGTACAAATGTTAGGACAATAAAGGTACTTTATACACACTTTAGGATAATAAAGGTACTCTATACAGATGTTTGGACAATAAAGGTACTGTATACAGATGTTTGGACAATAAAGGTACTGTATACAGATGTTAGGACAATAAAGGTACTCTTAACAGTGTTAGGACAATAAAGGTACTGTATACAGATGTTAGGACAATAAAGGTACTCTTAACAGTGTTAGGACAATAAAGGTACTCTATGCAGATGTTTGGACAATAAAGGTACTCTATACAGATGTTAGGACAATAAAGGTACTCTATGCAGATGTTAGGACAATAAAGGTACTCTATGCAGATGTTTGGACAATAAAGGTACTCTTAACAGTGTTAGGACAATAAAGGTACTCTATGCAGATGTTTGGACAATAAAGGTACTCTATACAGATGTTAGGACAATAAAGGTACTGTATACAGATGTTAGGACAATAAAGGTACTCTATGCAGATGTTTGGACAATAAAGGTACTCTTAACAGTGTTAGGACAATAAAGGTACTCTATGCAGATGTTTGGACAATAAAGGTACTCTATACAGATGTTAGGACAATAAAGGTACTCTATGCAGATGTTTGGACAATAAAGGTACTCTATGCAGATGTTTGGACAATAAAGGTACTCTATGCAGATGTTTGGACAATAAAGGTACTCTATACAGATGTTTGGACAATAAAGGTACTCTATGCAAATGTTTGGACAATAAAGGTACTCTATGCAGATGTTTGGACAATAAAGGTACTCTATGCAGATGTTTGGACAATAAAGGTACTCTATACAGATGTTAGGACAATAAAGGTACTCTTTGCAGATGTTTGGACAATAAAGGTACTCTATACAGATGTTAGGACAATAAAGGTACTCTATACATATGTCAGGACAATAAAGGTACTCTATGCAGATGTTAGGACAATAAAGGTACTCTTAACAGTGTTAGGACAATAAAGGTACTGTATACAGATGTTTGGACAATAAAGGTACTGTATACAGATGTTAGGACAATAAAGGTACTCTTAACAGTGTTAGGACAATAAAGGTACTGTATACAGATGTTAGGACAATAAAGGTACTCTTAACAGTGTTAGGACAATAAAGGTACTCTATGCAGATGTTTGGACAATAAAGGTACTCTATACAGATGTTAGGACAATAAAGGTACTGTATACAGAGGTTAGGACAATAAAGGTACTCTATGCAGATGTTTGGACAATAAAGGTACTCTTAACAGTGTTAGGACAATAAAGGTACTCTATGCAGATGTTTGGACAATAAAGGTACTCTATACAGATGTTAGGACAATAAAGGTACTCTATGCAGATGTTTGGACAATAAAGGTACTCTATGCAGATGTTTGGACAATAAAGGTACTCTATGCAGATGTTTGGACAATAAAGGTACTCTATACAGATGTTTGGACAATAAAGGTACTCTATGCAAATGTTTGGACAATAAAGGTACTCTATGCAGATGTTTGGACAATAAAGGTACTCTATACAGATGTTAGGACAATAAAGGTACTCTTTGCAGATGTTTGGACAATAAAGGTACTCTATACAGATGTTAGGACAATAAAGGTACTCTATGCAGATGTTAGGGTACTCTTAACAGTGTTGACATTATTATCATTTTTATAAATGTTTGTTAAACTTTCTCTGCCAGATTTTTGTCTCAAAAATTGTTTACCATATCCTAATTAAACTTCATACAAGCATTTATAGAAGTGCCTTTATAACATTTTTTAGCTCACCTATTCGAAGAATAGGGGGCTTATGGAGTCAACCTGGTGTCTGAGTCCGACTTTGCCAGGTGGGGCAAGTGTTGGAAAGCACTATAAATTATTCAATATGCATAGTAGAAGGCTCTTATTTGGTATGAAGGACTCTTTGGGAGTAAAGTATCAATTAGTGGAGTGAAATCTGAAACTTTTATGGAATAATTTCAAATTTTGACATGTTTTGTGACTTAAACATTTATTCATGAAAATCAAAGGTTAAAGTTTTGGGGCAAGTGTTGGAAAGTACTCTAAATCATTCAATATGTGTAGTAGGAGGCTGTTATTTTGGTATGTAGGACTCTTTAGGGGTAAAGTATCAATTAGCAGAGTGAAATCTGAAACTTTTTTGGAATAGATTCAAATTTTGATATATTTTGTGATTTTTTGGACTTTTTCTTGTAAACATTTGCTGTGTTCATATGTTAAGTTTTCATTAGTATTTTGGTTCTTGGTTAATGATAATTTTGATTGAGGTTCCATTAGGGTAGAACATCAGTGTTTATTGATGTGAATTGGGGTCTTTGGGGGGGTATATGCCCCACCCCCTTAAATTTATTCATTTATGTATTTCTTGAAAACCATTGACATGCTTCCCCTAAACCATGTATATTCTTGTTTGTAATTCAAAGACACATTTCTTGGTGTATGGTAGGGTCCTGGGGGGTCCTGCCCTCCCTGAAATATATATTTTTACTTATAACTTAAAAACTGTTCACGGCCCACCCTTAAAACATATATGTTATTGATTGCTATAGGGAAACACATTCAGTGGTGTATGGGGGGGGGGGGGGGGGGGTCATGTCCCACCCTCTGAAATATATATTTTTACTTATAACTTAAAAACTGTTCACGGCCCACCCTTAAAACATATATGTTATTGATTGCTATAGGGAAACACATTCAGTGGTGTATGGGGGGGGGGTCATGTCCCACCCTCTGAAATATATATTTTTACTTATAACTTAAAAACTGTTCACGGCCCACCCTTAAAACATATATGTTATTGATTGCTATAGGGAAACACATTCAGTGGTGTATGGGGGGGGTCATGTCCCACCCTCTGAAATATATATTTTTACTTATAACTTAAAAACTGTTCACGGCCCACCCTTAAAACATATATGTTATTGATTGCTATAGGGAAACACATTCAGTGGTGTATGGGGGGGGGGGGGGGGGGGTCATGTCCCACCCCTCTGAAATATATATTTTTACTTATAACTTAAAAACTGTTCACGGCCCACCCTTAAAACATATATGTTATTGATTGCTATAGGGAAACACATTCAGTGGTGTATGGGGGGGTCATGTCCCACCCTCTGAAATATATATTTTTACTTATAACTTAAAAACTGTTCACGGCCCACCCTTAAAACATATATGTTATTGATTGCTATAGGGAAACACATTCAGTGGTGTATGGGGGGGTCATGTCCCACCCTCTGAAATATATGTTTTTACTTATAACTTAAAAACTGTTCACGGCCCACCCTTAAAACATATATGTTATTGATTGCTATAGGGAAACACATTCAGTGGTGTATGGGGGGGGTCATGTCCCACCCTCTGAAATATATATTTTTACTTATAACTTAAAAAACTGTTCACGGCCCACCCTTAAAACATATATGTTATTGATTGCTATAGGGAAACACATTCAGTGGTGTATGGGGGGGTCATGTCCCACCCTCTGAAATATATGTTTTTACTTATAACTTAAAAACTGTTCACGGGCCCACCCTTAAAACATATATGTTATTGATTGCTATAGGGAAACACATTCAGTGGTGTATGGGGGGGTCATGTCCCACCCTCTGAAATATATATTTTTACTTATAACTTAAAAACTGTTCACGGCCCACCCTTAAAACATATATGTTATTGATTGCTATAGGGAAACACATTCAGTGGTGTATGGGGGGGGTCATGTCCCACCCTCTGAAATATATGTTTTTACTTATAACTTAAAAACCATTCACAGCCCCACCCTTAAACCATATATTTTATTGATTGTTATAGGGAGACACATTTAGTGGTGTATGGGGGACCTGCCCCACCCCCAAAAATATGAATTTTTACTTATAACTTAAAAACCGATCACAGCCCCGGCCTTAAACCATATATATTATTGATTGTTATGAGAAAACACATTCAGTGGTGTATTTGGGGGTACTGCCCCACCCCTGAAATATATATGTTTACTTACAGCTTTAAAACTGATCACAGCCTAAGCCTTAAACCATATATATTATTGATTGTCATGGGAAAACACATTCAATGGTGTATGTTGGGGTACAGCCCCACCCCCTGAAATATATATGTTTTCTTATAACATGAAATACATTCACATCCCTGATCCTACACTTATTAATACTGTATGTTACTGTGCTACATTTAATATCAAAGCAGGGACCGACAAGACATATAATTATTTGTAATTCTTGTGATAATTTGCACCCATATAGGCGAGCTTGTTGTCTTCTGACAACTGTTGTTCCAATTTGATGACCAGTATGGCTGTCAAACTCTCTGATTGATTGAAATTGAATTGACAGACATTTCTCAATAACAATCTTTTGGAATTCAATAAAACTTACTTTTCTCATAGCATGCCTAATGTTTCAGAAGAATTTATAATGGCATTAAAACAATTTTACTTCTGAATATGTTTAAAACGTATATCTATATTAGAGTCATTTCCTATTTCCTATCCAGTAAGAAAAAGGAACATGCTGAAAGAATTCAGAAGAGAATAGAACAAAAGAAAGCTCAGAAGAAGGAGAAGGAGGAGTCCTATAATATCAAGAAAGAAGTTGAAGTTCCCAAAGTGGATAAGAAAGTGTAAGATATCCCAATTATATGTGTCATGCTTTCTTCACCAGCAAATTCATTTAGTATTGTTTGAATATTCTCACAATTTAAATACAAAACATATTACCTTGGATAACAATGGCCCAAGTAATGTTTTTAACTGATTTATATAAATTTTGTACCTGCATATCATAACTTGAGCACCATTATGTTGTATCTGCATAACCAACGCATTTAACATTGTCTAACCATGACAATGATATTTTCTTTTACTTCAAAACAAATTAATTTTTAAAAGGTGTTGTATCTATACTAATTTTAGTATGTACTCAATTTTCATACAGTATTCAACACTAGTTAACATACATATCAGAAAAACAATTTGTCAAAAGACTTCTACCTTTTTTAGATTGTATTGCCCTAGATATCAGAAAATATATCAAGTTGTTGTTTCCCAAGGTTTCAGAAAGTGTATATCACCTGATAGTGTTTTTTAATATATCAGAATATTTCACCAGATATCAGAAAGTACCTAAGATATCAGATAATGTTACAAGATGTCAGATAGTGTTTCCCAAGATATCAGATAGTGTTTCAAGATATCAGTGTTTCAAGTTATCAGATAGTGTTTCCCAAAATATCAGATAGTGTTTCCCAAAATATCAGATAGTGTTTTCCAAAATATCAGATAGTGTTTCAATACATCCCATAAAGATATTAGATAGTGTTTCAAGACATCAGATAGTGTTTCAAGATATCATAGTATTTCCCAAGATATCAGGTAATGTTTCAAACATCAGATATAGCTATCAGATAGTGTTTCAAGTCATCAGATAGTGTTTCAATATATCAGAAAATGTTTGAAGATATCAGATAGTGTTTCCCAAAATATTAGATAGTGTTTCAAGACATAATATAAAGATATAAGATAGTGTTTCTAGATATCAGAACGTGTTTCAAGATATCAGAAAGTTTTTCAAGTTATCAGATAGTGTTTAAAGATATCAGATAGTGTTCAAGACATCAGATAGTGTTTCAAGATATCAGGTAGTGTTTCAAGACATCAGATAGTGTTTCAAGACATCAGATAGTGTTTCAAGATATCAGATAGTGTTTCAAGATATCAGATAGTGTTTCAAGACATCAGATAGTGTTTCAAGTCATCAGATAGTGTTTCAATATATCAGATAATGTTTGAGGATATCAGATAGTGTTTCCAAAAATATTAGATAGTGTTACAAGACATAAGATAAAGATATTTGATAGTGTTTCTAGATATCAGAACGTAATTCAAGATATCAGATAGTTTTTCAAGTTATCAGATAGTGTTTAACGATATCAGATAGTGTTTCAAGACATCAGATAGTGTTTCAAGAAATCAGATAGTGTTTCCTAAGATATCAGATAGTGCATTTCAAGATAATAGATAGTGCATTTCAAAATATCAGATAGTATTTCAAGATATCAAAGTGTTTCCCAAGATATCAGATGGTTTTTCAAGATATCAAATAGTGTTTCAAGACATCAGATAGTGTTTCAGGATATCAGATAGTGTTTCAAGATATCAGATACTGTTTCAAGACATCAGATATGTTTCAAGATATCAGAAAATATAAAAATTTCAGAAACCAAAGTATAAATCAATAGAATGTCCAGGACATAGATACAAATCTGGTAAAAATGGACAAACACAGACCTCTGGAAACCAAGAGGTGGGATCAGGTGCCCGCATCCCCTGTCGACCGGTCACACCCGCCGTGAGTCCAATCTTTCAAGATATCAGATTGTGTTTCAAGAAACTCTCAGGCTGATATTGGGAACCTTAGGCTGAGGAGGAGAAGGATATCAAAATGGTCACATAATAATCTCTAAATATCAGCCTTTTCAAAATTCTTAAAGCTGTTATATCAGCCTTTCCAAAATTCTTAAAGCTGTTATATCAGCCTTTCCAAAAGCCTTATAGCTGTTATATCAGCCTTTCTAAAATCCTTATAGCTGTCATATCAGGTGGAGTAACCTATCATTTGAATGATTGTTCTCACTTTTTGGTTATGACAAGCTGCACAGGAAAACTGAATTTTTATTTCTCTCTAGATACTCTAAGTATGATGACAAGTAGGAATGATTATCCTATAAAGTGTAAAGGCTCAGGGTGACCTATTGTGATCATCCTTTTTCTGTCTTTGTAGTAAACATTTACACATTTTTGACTTCTTCTTTAGAACCAATATGCCAATTTTAATCAAACTTGGCATATAGCATCCCCATGTGATGCCCCATAAAGTTTGTGAATGTAAAGGGGATAGGACCCATAGGGCCCCAAAAGGGGCCAAAAAGGACCAAAACTTGGTACATCTTTAAAAATCTTCTTCTCATGAACCATTGATCAGATGACTTTCAAATTTTATATGCATGATTGTCAAGTCAATATCTACAAAATTTGTGAACAAAAATGAAATCTGTCACTAAACAGTCCACTAGGGGGCACTTGAATAACATAGGGTTAAGTCATACTGATTGACTTTTTGTATAGATAAAGTTGTTAGAAATTATCTAAGGATCATTTTGACAATAGTTCAAGGTCATGGTGTCAAAGTCACAGACACCTAAATAAACAGAAAATAAAAGATTTTTGTCAAATTGTAGACATTTCCAACTTCTTCTCAAGAACCAGTGGACTAATTGTAACCAAACTTGACAGGAAATTTTTCTCAGGTGACCGTTAGGGACCATTTGGCCTCTTGTTTTAATGTTATACTTTATTACCTAAAATTTAAACTTGTCCAGGTCAAGAAAGGTTCTCAAGACTCCACCCCACCAGGTTATTTGGATTTTACCATTCAATGGTCTGGTTAATTATACAAACAATTATCTCTTTTTATTTGTCATCAACCTTTAAATATAAAGGTACCATGGTCTGGGTCATATCTCTTGAAAGTAGTAACTATTATTTATCATGCATAACAGTTTAAGTCATATATGGATGTAATTAAACTTATTAATCAGGACTGCTCAAATGGTGATGATTATTCCAGAGGCAAAGATAATAAGGTAAATGCCTTTATAATTTGAACATTTGAATAATGCAGAATTTTAACATCAGATACTTGTTACTTCAAAGGTAACAAAATCTGTTTAAACTGAAATTTCAGCAGCCTCAATATTAGAGAGATATTATAGAAGTTTGGTTTAAAGAGGTCTCCTGATTATGTATTTTGTTACCTAACAGATATATTAACCTATTTACCCCTAAAGACATATATGAACTGGTCTAAGTTATTGATTTACAGTAGAGTCCATTGTGTTTCAGGGGTTGATGAGTCCATTATGTTAGCAGATGTACTATGATGTTTGTTGTTTTGATTTTGCCTGAGAACAAGCTGGAATGATTAATTTTACCAGATACCAATGCTTGCTTTGAAATCCCTAAACATATTAATTATGAAACTAATGAACTAATTTGATTTGTGAAATAACTAAAACTTTTATTAATCCCCCCCCCCCAGTATTTGTATGGAATGTACTTTTCTGTCGTGTTAGACCAGTCTGTTATGACATGTGGGGTTGGAACGGTAAAGTGACATGCTTGAGTGATTTCTGATTCATTGTTAAATGTTTCAACCAATCTTTAGTACATAAACTGTATTCCATCCATTTGTTTACTCAAAAGCTTTTTGTTTTAATGGATTCAAATCTATCATTTTTGCCTTTCTTTGTCTTTTGCGTTGGTTTTTTTTTTTCATTTATGCTTTTGTTTTTTGTTTGGGTCTTTTTATAGATGTTATTGTTTTTATCATTATCATTATTATTATTATTATTATTATTATTATTATTATTATTATTATTATTATTATTATTATTAATGGTGTTGTTTACTGTTTGGGTCTTTTAATTGTTTTTTTCTTGTTTATTTTTATGTTGTGGTTAATGTTTGTTTTGTTCACTGTCCTTTGCCCCGGGAGATAGATACAGTTATCATTTCTGTATTATTTCGTTTATGGATATTTTCTTAATTATATTTTTTTATGAAAATTCTATAATTTAAACTCTATTATAAGACTGAATTGTGAACATGTAAACAGTTTATAGCCATTATTATCATTTATATGCCAACAAAATCAAATTTTTGCCTCATTGTTTGCCCAGGTTGAATTATGTCAACATTTTTGGTTTCAGCAAAACTTTCCTTAAACATTTACCCTAGTTGACAATGAGTTGTATTAATTAGATGACTAGGATAACGTTGATTACAGTCAATATTTGCTAAGTTATTCTGACTGATTTATTTCCAATTTATCCAAATTACAGGAAATTTATTTCATATTGATCTGATGAATAATATTTTGTAAATACAGCAATAAAAACGATTCCAATTGATGATGAAAATTGAATTATCCCATATGATTTGAGCTACATCATTGTAAATGTTATAAATCTGATGGTAGCTTAATTAGATAATGATTTAAATATGAAACTGTTAACAGAATGTACCGGTATAATAATTGATTTACATGATAAAATGTTTACACATTGATGGTCATTAACCATTCACAAACATACACACACATCATGTATATGTAATGGTAATTAACCATTCACATACACACACACACCATGTATATGTGATGGTAATTAACCATTCACAAACACACACACACATGTACACATGTATGTGTGATGGTAATTAACCATTCACAAACATACACACACATCATATATGCGTGATGGTCATTAACCATTCACAAACATACACACACACATCATGTATGTGTGATGGTCATTAACCATTCACAAACATACACACACATCATGTATGCGTGATGGTCATTAACCATTCACAAACATACACACACATCATGTATGCGTGATGGTCATTAACCATTCACAAACATACACACACACATCATGTATGCGTGATGGTCATTAACCATTCACAAACATACACACACATCATGTATGCGTGATGGTCATTAACCATTCACAAACATACACACACATCATGTATGCGTGATGGTCATTAACCATTCACAAACATACACACACATCATGTATGCGTGATGGTCATTAACCATTCACAAACATACACACACATCATGTATGCGTGATGGTCATTAACCATTCACAAACATACACACACATCATGTATGCGTGATGGTCATTAACCATTCACAAACATACACACACATCATGTATGCGTGATGGTCATTAACCATTCACAAACATACACACACATCATGTATGCGTGATGGTCATTAACCATTCACAAACATACACACACATCATGTATGCGTGATGGTCATTAACCATTCACAAACATACACACACATCATGTATGCGTGATGGTCATTAAACCATTCACAAACATACACACACATCATGTATGCGTGATGGTCATTAACCATTCACAAACATACACACACATCATGTATGCGTGATGGTCATTAACCATTCACAAACATACACACACATCATGTATGCGTGATGGTCATTAACCATTCACAAACATACACACACATCATGTATGCGTGATGGTCATTAACCATTCACAAACATACACACACATCATGTATGCGTGATGGTCATTAACCATTCACAAACATACACACACATCATGTATGCGTGATGGTCATTAACCATTCACAAACATACACACACATCATGTATGCGTGATGGTCATTAACCATTCACAAACATACACACACATCATGTATGCGTGATGGTCATTAACCATTCACAAACATACACACACATCATGTATGCGTGATGGTCATTAACCATTCACAAACATACACACACATCATGTATGCGTGATGGTCATTAACCATTCACAAACATACACACACATCATGTATGCGTGATGGTCATTAACCATTCACAAACATACACACACATCATGTATGCGTGATGGTCATTAACCATTCACAAACATACACACACATCATGTATGCGTGATGGTCATTAACCATTCACAAACATACACACACATCATGTATGCGTGATGGTCATTAACCATTCACAAACATACACACACATCATGTATGCGTGATGGTCATTAACCATTCACAAACATACACACACATCATGTATGCGTGATGGTCATTAACCATTCACAAACATACACACACACAACATGTATGCGTGATGGTCATTAACCCATTCACAAACATACACACACATCATGTATGCGTGATGGTCATTAAACCATTCACAAACATACACACACATCATGTATGCGTGATGGTCATTAACCATTCACAAACATACACACACATCATGTATGCGTGATGGTCATTAACCATTCACAAACATACACACACATCATCATGTATGCGTGATGGTCATTAACCATTCACAAACATAAACACACACATCATGTATGCGTGATGGTCATTAACCATTCACAAACATACACACACATCATATATGCGTGATGGTCATTAACCATTCACAAACATACACACACATCATATATGCGTGATGGTCATTAACCATTCACAAACATACACACACATCATTGATATGCGTGATGGTCATTAACCATTCACAAACATACACACTCATCATTGATATGCGTGATGGTCATTAACCATTCACAAACATACACACACACATCATTGATATGTGATGGTCATTAACCATTCACAAACATACACACACACATCATGCATATGTGATGGTCATTAACCATTCACAAACATACACACACACATCATGCATATGTGATGGTCATTAACCATTCACAAACATACACACACACATCATGCATATGTGATGGTCATTAACCATTCACAAACATACACACACACATCATGTATATGTGATGGTAATTTACCTCAGGTTAGCTTCAGAAGTACAGACTACAATCACATTTGCTCTTCACCACATTTTCTATCTTTTACACTTCCAATTACTGTAAATCTGGAAAATTTCGCAGGACATTATTTTCACAATACACAAGTTTTAGATCTATTCACAAAATAATATTTTTGCGATTTTGTATGACCAATTCGTTATGCTAGCATACATACCCATTACACAATAATTTTATTTCTGTGAGCAAGAGCTCTAGCAAAATAACAGGTAAATAAAATTCTCACAGATAAAACCAGATTATGCTAGCATACATACCCATTACACGATAATTTTATTTCTGTGAGCAAGAGCTCTAGCAAAATAACAGGTAAATAAAATTCTCGAAAATAAAACCAGATTTACAGTATAAAATGTATCACAACGCACCAATGTGAACTATGTGCACTATCTTCATCTTCAGACCTGTTGTCATAGTAACAAAAATTCCATCCTACTAATGCAACCAAAATCATTCATAATTATGGAATGCCTGAATATCATATTACTATGTGTGATAGCTAGAATGGATCCTGTGGTTATAGAAAGTGAATTTCTGATTGTCTGAAAGCTAAATGACAGTTATCTTTTGCGACTTTCAGTCTTATTTAGTGGGCATTATTGATGTCATATGTTTTTCAGTCTTGTTATAGCGGGCATTATTGATGTCATGTTTTTCAGTCTTGTTATAGCGGGCATTATTGATGTCATGTTTTTCAGTCTTGTTATAGCGGGCATTATTGATGTCATGTTTTTCAGTCTTGTTATAGCGGGCATTATTGATGTCATGTTTTTCAGTCTTGTTATAGCGGGCATTATTGATGTCATGTTTTTCAGTCTTGTTATAGCGGGCATTATTGATGTCATGTTTTTCAGTCTTGTTATAGCGGGCATTATTGATGTCATGTTTTTCAGTCTTGTTATAGCGGGCATTATTGATGTCATGTTTTTCAGTCTTGTTATAGTGGGCATTATTGATGTCATGTTTTTGTTATAGCGGGCATTATTATTAATACGTTTTGTTCTTTATCTTTTCTTATTCAAAGTTCAGCTTTATACATGTTATATTGTGTGAAGTTATCTGAATGTCTTCAGATACCTGTACCAATATAAAGGTCACCTTTAAACTCTATTATATGAAGGTCACACTGTGTCAAGGTCATATCTATACATAGACCAACTATCTATGAAGTAAATGATTGTGGAAAAGAAAAAAGATAGCCAGTATTTGTGAAATATCATCTTCATAAGAAGATAGCAGCTATATGTTCCAGACACGCTATGGTAATTAGAATGGAAATGGTCGGTCTTAGGATAACATGTGACATCACATTTACTTTCATTTTTCATTTTACGTTAACATTTAACATGCAGTATTGTTTTTCACAATGTTTTGTTTTCTAAAAATAGCCGCAGGAAAAAGGTGGTAGATGGCAGGTAAGACTTACACTTAACATTTATAAACGGTTGTCTTCAGTGTTACTGGTGGTGTTATTGTTTGTTAACTATGGTAGCTGATTTCTGTCACATTTTTGGTGACAAAAGCACTAAGCTGAATCCTTGATTCTCATCATTGGGTTAGCTTAACACACTGACAGAAATTAAGAATCAATGTTAACAAATATGGCTAAGTATAAAACACAAGACAATTGTTTCCATTTAGTTGTAGATTATCAGGCCAAAATTTAAGATTTGTTTGATATAATCTGACCTACCCAACAAGAAAGCACTAACCCCAAAATGTATATTTTTTAGTTTTGCACACTTGTTTAATCTGGAATGTTATTTTATTCATGTATCAAATTCAGAAATAAAAATTGCCTACTGACCAATTAACTTCTAAAACCCTTGAGTGCAGAACATCAAACAAATAATGATGGCTTAACATAGAAAACTGACTCTTTTATCATAAACTCTTCTGAATCTTTCAATTCTATATCTCAATTGTTTTTAGATGAAACTTGATTTCTTTTACATTCACAGTTGCATAAACAATCAATAAACAGCTTATGTTGATGTTTGTTTTGGGGGGCTGATTCTGGTACAAGATCAGAGAGAAGAGATGCATGTGTCTAACCTGGTAACCACTGTATACCTCCACCACAAGGGAGGAACCACAGTGTGATAAGATGTGTTTTGTGTTGCCAGCTAGAGTTTTATGCCACACACAACAATTTTTCAGTTATATACCGTGCCTAAGTGTGGTTAGTTTTTAATGGTGGAGAAGAAGGTCTGTTAAATTGCCACCTGCCATCAATAAGTGAATTACATCTAATGTACCCCTGTAATCAGCAGAGGATTGAGCTAATGACCCTACATTGTTAAGTCAATCATCAAACCTGGTGCTCTGCTAACCACTTATCTAAGGAGGCATCAAGTATCACAAGAGAGGCCAATGATTTCAATCACTGGAGACTTGTTGGTTTCATGCCTATAAAATGCCAACATTTTGAGTGGCCTTTACCACAGACTACCACATTTTCACAAGTCTTTAGACATCACATATAGGCAGCCCTGAATCACCTGTTTGATGTTGTTTTATGGAGACTGATTGATTTAATATTGGTTAATGATTGATTATGGACCTAGTGGGACTTTATTATAGAATTTGTAGTCACAGTAACTTGAGAGACCTATACTTGGGTCATTAGCTGTGTTTTGCAAAAAAAAATATACCGGTATTTGTTTTTCACTACTTCAGATCATAAATAATAACAAATAAGAGATATACACAGGCATAAAAATTCATATATTCCTATATATTTTGTGAAAATAAGGTCATAGCCAAATGCTGACATGGTGACCTATTGCAATCGTCTTATGTCTGTTGTTGTTGGTTGTCCCGTCATGCATTGTTAAACTTTCGACATTTTTTTTACTGCTTTTCAAAAACTAATGGCCCAATTTTAACCAAACTTGGTAGGAACTATCCCCGTGTAAAGCAGCATGAATTTAACCCAAAACTGATTGACTTCTTTATGCAAGGATTTATGAAAAAGTTGTTAGGAATTATCTAAAGTTTCAGGGTCATAGGTCGAGGTCACAGGATTCTAACTACCCGGAAAATATCAACGTTGTCATCAACTTTAGACATTTTGACTTCTGAAGAATTATAAATGGTTCAGTTCAAACCAAACTTTGCAGGAATTATTTCCATGTGAAGTCGAATCATGCTTGTGAATAAAAAAAGGGACTCATACCCATATTGGCTCAAAAGTGGTCAAAACTGGATATGATTTCATTCAGGTTACTGTTAGGAACTGTTGGACCTCTTGTTTGTTTTCTAAGTTTGAGCAATCCATATCTAAAGCTTAACCGTAAATGTATTGATCTATCTTTCTTTTAAATGTCTACCATGTTACTTGTCCTTGTTTATTTATCATGTCATCTGTCTGCTTTTGTCACCTGTCTATAATTCCTCATGTCATTTGTTTTTCTGTCCATCTCTCTTTCATGTATAGAACAGTAGAAACCTACAACTTATAGGCTGTCAGTAGATACTCAGAAATTGTCACAAGATACATAGAATGTGTCAATAGGTACTAATAAATTATCACTAGATACTCAGAAGTTGTCACTTGATACTTATAAGTTGTCACTAGGTACTCAGAAGTTGTTAGTAGAAACTAAGTTGTCACTAGATACTCAGAAGTTGTCAGTAAGCTTAAAGACTTATAGGTTGTCACTAGATATCTAGATATGTTGTCAGAAGTTGTCAGTAGATACTTATTGGTTGTCACTAGATACTCAGAAGTTGTCAGTAAGCTTAAAGACTTATAGGTTGTCACTAGATATCTAGATATGTTGTCAGAAGTTGTCAGTAGATATTTATTGGTTGTCACTAGATACTCAGAAGTTGTCAGTAAGCTTAAAAGACTTATAGGTTAGTCACTAAGATATTCTAGAGATATGTTGTCAGAAGTTGTCAGTAGATACTTATTGGTTGTCACTAGATACTCAGAAGTTGTCAGTAAGCTTAAAGACTTATAGGTTGTCACTAGATATCTAGATATGTTGTCAGAAGTTGTCAGTAGATACTTATTGGTTGTCACTAGATACTCAGAAGTTGTCAGTAAGCTTAAAAAAGGGGGGGGGGGGGGGGGGGGGGAGACTTATAGGTTGTCACTAGATATCTAGATATGTTGTCAGAAGTTGTCAGTAGATACTTACTGGTTGTCACTAGGTACTCAGAAGTTGTCAATGAATATTTATCATGGTTCATATTTTATTTTGTTTTTGCAAGCATGAATGGCTGTTTGGTGAATCAAACTGAAAACAGAATAGCTTGGAATTACAGACATTGAAGATGAATTGCATTTTCTTTTTAAATGTTCTACATATCATGTTTAAGTACTTGAGAGATAACCTCATGAAGAAAATAAATGATGTTCTACATGTGTATTGAACAACAAATTACTTTAATTAATTATCATACAATTTGATTACAGTAAAACCTGCTTTAATGACCACCTGTGTATAAAGACCAACTGGTCACAAAGACCATTGCTTGCTGTCTCAATAGTACCATTTGTGTACAGATCAACCTCTATATAAAGACCACCTCCCTATAAAGACTGGTTTTGTTGTGTCCTGAAGGTGGTCTTTATTTATATGTAAATGTATATCATGACAAATATATTAGCTTTAACATGACTTCACCATTACAGATGTTACTAAGTCTTACTGTTATTATGATATATTTTGCTGGTTGTTACATTTCAGATTTATAATAGGTGTGGCATGTCTTTAACTGTCATAATCATGGCAAAAGTGACAATATTTTCATGCCATAGTCCTGACAGATTTTGCTGGCATCTAAATGGCAGTGTAATATTATGTGGTATTTCTTGGTAGTCTTGTCAGTTGACTTTTTTGTACTAGACTTTCATTTCTGTCTTTATCAATATGGTGCAATTAAGAGCTCCTAAAAGTTTTAGAAATTTTTGGAGGTTTAATCAAAATAAAATTGTCAAGTTCATTGTATAAAATGATTTTTATGAAATTATTTATTGATTTGCAATGTTGAAGATGGAGGTGATGCGTTTTTATAGATATCTGCTGCTGTATTCTGTCATGACATCATACAAGTCATAGTGTCACTTATTCCAATAAATCAATGTCAAAGGGGCATTAGCTGTTTTGGGGTTTTATTTTTTTTTTTAAATGTTCTTTTCTTTTTTACTATTTAGATTGTTATAAAATAAGAAAAAAGAATTATATACAGGCATGAACATTTTTAAATTCCTAAATATTTTATGAAAATGGCTTGAGAAAACAAGTTTGGCAATTATTCTCTTGCAATTGATAAATATATGTATTTTTATATGCATGCCACACTGGCCCTGACCTGATTTTCACAAAATACAGAGTGATATAAGATTTTTATGCCAGTATGTAACTCTTATTTGTTATTGTACATCAAGTACAAGTAGTAAAAGTAGAAAAAATTAAAATGTTTTTTTTTTTTTTGGGGGGGGGGGGGGGTAAACACAACTAATGCACCTCTATCTAGATCTAGTTTATGCTATTCACATGTTTTTTTTCAAATTTTGTCTGATTATTAGTTGTGGATTATGGTTGATATAAACAATATTGTTGTTGAAATTTTCCTAACAAAAAGTCATTATAACATAGGTCATAGTGTTCTCTGTCACCCACTGTATTTCAAACCTTATTACAACAAATATCACTCTGAGCCAACCACTTGCAGAAGTCCACTAAGATTTGATTCCTTGTACCAGTGAGGTTACAGCTTGTGTAGCACATAAAACAAGACCCAAAACTGAGGTCCCATGTTACAGCATGTGTAGCACATAAAACAAGACCCAAAACTGAGGTCCCATGTTACAGCATGTGTAGCACATAAAACAAGACCCACTGCAGCATCATCATCAGTCTAGGACATAGGTCAAATTTTGTGGCACTTCACTTCTTGTGACATCTCTGTCAAAGTGAAAAAATATTTCACAAGATGTAAATGTTATAACAAAAACAATTAAATCACTCTGAGCATATTCTAAACAGAAATCTGAGGTGATCTATTTTAATCTCTTATGTGTGAATAAGCAGTCTGTACACATAAACATTTTAATCACTTATTATATAACAACAACTGGCCCATGTTTTTTTTATTTCATGGCACATCTGTAAGTAAAGGTATACATGTAAGTTATGGATTCCTTGGCCCCATTTGTTGACAGGGATGGGGATTTGGGTGATCTATGAAGCCCTTTGGTGGATGGGCTGGGCTCTCTTTTGACCAATATGGGGTTAAGATATGATATTTGCCATTGAAAGGCTATACCTAATTACAAAATAAGCACTAGATTCAATGTTAACATACATAAGTACCACAGTTTTATATACATGTGTATTTTTACTTGAAATTAGGTCTAACGATGGGTTGTGAGTCTGTCATAAGTCTTATCTACCACATTTTGTATTCTAAAAAGATTGTGACCAAATTCTTGTGTATTTTTTTTAGCAAAGACCAGTTGTATGGAGATGACCAAACTTGGAGAGCCAAAAGAGATGTAGTAACAAAGAATGAAATACATAGAAAAACTCTAGGTGGCGCCAGCGACACAGACTCTGCAATAAAGATAGATGATGGAAAACCAAATGATCTTGAGTCAATGGAGGAAGTCGGAGTCAGGCATCAATCCCTGCCCCCACTAAAACCAGAAGACGAATCAGCTGTTACAGAAACCAAGAAGAAGAAGAAAAAGCATAAGAAACACAAATCACATAAAAAAGCTAACGAATCACAGGAAAACATAATACAAGAAGATCAGCTGGACTCCTCCACTAGAACAACAGAACTGTAAAATCTAAGGTTTCATTATTAGGTGGAACAAATTTCTTGTTTAAAATCTCGACTTTGAAAAATTTATTGATTTTTTCACTTTTAAATTATTTCAATATTTAAGTCTGTGAGCATCATCCCCCCCCCCCCCACCCCCCCCCCCCCCCCCCCCCCCCCCCCCCCCCCCCCCCCCCTGTTATTTTACGAACACAAATAATTTGACATTTACAAGTCATTTAGTGAATAAATAATATGCAATAGGTAGCTTTCGAGTTACCCAAGATTACCGTTATAATGCTGCTTATCGCCAGTTACGTGATTCTAGAAAAATGTTCCTCAATGTTATATTTGGTTTCAGTAATATATAGATAGCCCCGATAGCACAATAGGTAAAAGCACCCTGCTAGTACTCAGAAGGTCCTGGGTTTGATTCCCGGTCTGTCTGCACATTTTTCCTCGCCTGCTGCATTTCAGTAATTTGGTGTTCAACTAAATAACCCACTGTGGTATGTTTTAAGAGGCTCTTGGGTTTCTTTAGACAAAATGAAGTTAATGCGATAAAAATAAGAATATTTTCGTTTACTTTACATACTTTGCGAAGGTAAATACAAAAACCAGAAGAACATATGAGAAACAAAATCAAAAAGGCGAGAATAAATGCAGGATCATAACCGTAATCCGGACTAACTCAAAAGTTCCCTATTGGGAAGTGAAAATTTGAAATTCCATGGAATTTCTTTTCATGCTATTTCAAATTTCAATTCCTAATTGCATTATATTGCAAGAAAATTATGGAAAATATTTGAAAAATAATAATACAAATTATGAACTAGTTTATTTCACCTAATCATTCAGTTTTAGCAGGAAAAACAAATTATGAATACCAGTAATGCTTGCTTGATGTAATTAACTTAATATACTTTAGTTAAAAACTTCAAAAGTTCAAATACAGGATTTTTTATCTGCGGTTATGTAAGTTTGAGCATTTGCAATATATTTGTTTCTATCAAACAACATGGGTTTCAAAAGTTGACCTAATTTGATATGATCCTTCACATAAATGAGATCTCCTGTATGTATGAACATGGCCAACATTACAAAATATTTGCCAGCATTATGGGACGTTAAAGTCTTCACAAATGACTTATCTCTCTTTTGTTATAAAAATCAGTATTTCATCCCTTGAACTTGCACAGATTAATTTGAAGATTAAAATATCAAACAAGTTTATATGTTCATTGTGCTTAAGAACACTAAAACTTTTTGTCATGTTTTTTTCAATAATAATAATAAATAATAATAAAACAACAAAAATAATATTTTTGCATTTTGATAATTAAACATTTTTACTATCTTTTATGATGATCATGATTTAAATTGCAAGTATGTAAGTGAAAAAAAAAATAAATAAAATATGTACATGGGATCTGTGGATAATAATCATGAAAATTGTAATATGACATTGATTTGTAGGTACCGGTTGTGTTGTACATATATGTAAGTTTTTATTTAAATATCTGCTTTTTTATAAAAACTTAAACTTTATATAAAAACAACTTGCCAAAATATTGTTTTTGTGTATTTGAAATGTTGTATGACAGATTTAACTGCTTTTCATCATTTCTTGATACTATATATATATATATATATATATACATACATTTTGTATATACATGTGTGTGTGTGTGTGTGTATATGTGTGTATATAAATATCTCTCTTTTGTTATAAATATATATATATATTAGGGTTGTCAACGAGTAAATGGTTAACTGAGTACTCGTCAGATGGAGCGATAATTGAATACTAAAATCAGTTCTCAGTTACTCGAACATAACTTAAAGTCATGTGTATTTTGTATTTTTGATATATTTAGAAAAAAAAATGACCGATTTGAACCACCGTCTATCCTTGTTAGATACATGTTTATACAACAATTAGTGTCTTTAATTATTATTTTGAATAATATTTTATTACGTGTCACTTGGTTTGATAAATCCAAAGGGAGTTGTTTGTATTTTATATCTGGGAGATATATACATATAATGAACTGTTTTCAGTATAATGATTTAGTTTTAAGATCATTTTGTCTTTAATGGTGTGAAGAGATATGTTAAGCTTAATTGCTTGTTAAACTAAAAATGGCCCAATTTACACCTGAAATTAAGAAAACAGCTTTATGTACATAAACATTTCATTAACGATATATTGCTGAATCCATGTAGGGTACCGGAGTTTAAAACCCATTTAGCATATCATTGATTCTTCTAGAATTGGCTCTTGATTAACTTAAGCCCACTGAATCTTTCATTTTTAAAACTAATAAAGCTACCAATGTGGTATATGGGAAGACAAAAAGGTCCTTCCTAATGTAGTGGCCAAAAGCTAAAGAATGGCCCATAGAGCTTTATTAAGATAAAACGTTTGCCCTCATGGGGCAAATAAATATCTCCTTGCACTTCCCACTTTGAATAATACCTGGGTCTGTGACTGCAATCTTACAAAAGTGACTGAGTAATATATATATATATATATATATATACACACAGGTGACTCTTGATAGCGTCGAAGTCCACTGGACCACCAAAAACCCTTGAAGTTTTCATTTCGACTGATATAGGTTCTTAATACTACACAAAATAAGGGATTTTGTTTTCGTAATTCCTGTGAATTTTGTCATAAACAATCCCCATACCTAATTTTCAAAAATAAAAAATGTGTAAATATGTTATCTAACATCTAACCTGTGTATAAGGCTTTAGTTTTTGTTCGATTTCCAAGAAATACATCTTGTGTCAACAGTATGAACATTACATGTTTCAACCTAACCTCAAAAGAGTTTACCTACAATATGATTACCCCCTTGCGGAAGGGGACAAAGTGGGGAATAGAAGTTCTACCAATTAGCTTGTTTTTTGGGAGGTATTTGTAGAAATAATTATTCTTGTGAACAGTTTTTTAGTGCTAGGATATGTACATGTTTAGTACCGATCTTTTTGTAAATAAAATCTGTTTTTTTCTAAGAATTTTTACAAATGCTTTACGGCCACTTTTACACTTATTATGGTTAACATGGTTATCATCATTTTCAATCATACAAATATCTACATAATTATGTCAAGTGTTTACTAAAAATTGGTCAATAAGCGCCATGTGATTACTGTTTGACATCAGATACAGTGTCATGTGCTTACCATGTTTGACATCAAATAATGCCACATGATTACTGTTTGACAGCAGAGTGTCATGTGATTACTGTTTGCCATCAGATTAAGTGTCATGTGCTTACCATGTTTGACATAGATAGTGTCACATGATTTCTCTTTGACATCAGATAAAGTGTCATGTACTTACCATGTTTGACATAGATAGTGTCACATGATTACTATTTGACATCAAATAATGTCACATGATTACTGTTTAACATCAGATACAGTGTCACATGTTTACTGTATCTGACATGTTACTGTGATTGATATTTTAGAAACATGCCATATTCATATTTTTTTATCTTTGTGGTAGTGTTTAAATGTATGTAATTGTAAGTTTCCTCGTATTCATTGTAATTTTATCAAATCTGAATTTTAGTGTTATATGGAAAATTGCTAGTTTAACTTAACAGTAATTACACTTGTTTTAATTGGATATTTGAAACACATTTTTTACACTTTTAAGATACATGTTTTTTATGTAAGATACATCTTAGTAACGCTTTTTCCAAAATGTATTTATATTAAAATTAGCATCTAGATGTTGGCATCTATACTAGATGGGATATACATCATTTAAATTATAGAGTCTGTAAATTGTTTGATTTGACTGTTTTGTTTCTGTAAATATCAACTTCCCCTGAAAGCTGTAAATTCAATTCAGGTTATAGGCCTATATGGCAATATTCCAAGGTATGTCTGAGTTGTTCCCCATGTCTATCTCTTTAATATAAAAAACCTCAGATACAAAAGTATAAATCAATAGAATGTCCATGACATAGATACAAATCTGGTAAAAATGGACAAACACGGACCTCTGGAAACAGCACACAAAAGTATATCATTGTCACTAGCAATGGTACAAAGTTAGAAAAACAAGAGGGCCTCAATCACTCATGCAAAAATTAATGAAAAGGATAAAGTCTGAAACGACCTCAAAAACATGTCAACAATTGATATTCCGATCTCTATGAAAAATACAAACTTGAATCATACATCCATGTAGATACTCAGACACAGTTTTTCAATTCATGTAGTATTTCTGGAGAAGATTTTTTAAGAGGGTACCTTTTGGGACCTATTCTGCCCCGGCCTGGATCCGCCCCTGGGCCAATCTGACTGAAAACTACAAACTTAGTAAAGGACATTAAGCACTTGCTTCCTGTCAAGTTTCGTCAAAATTCCTTCAGCAGTTTTGAAACAAAAGCTCATAGTGTGAAAAATGCAACCCCCCCCCCTCTTTTTTGCAGTCTCAAAAAATTCATAAGAAATTCTAGAAATTAAATTTCCGTAAAATTCTTGCACAAAAACATTACAAGTAAAACACATTAAATGAATGCATCAAAGCAAATGCAAGGGGAGATAGTTGAGGAATTCATGCAAAAATTAATGAAAATGACAAAGGCTGAAAAAGACCTCAAAAACACGTCAAAAATTAATCCGATTTTTATCAAAAAATACAAACCTGAATCATACATCCATGTAGATCACTCAGAAACAAAACGTTTTTCAATTCATGCAGCTGTTCTGGAGAAGAAAATTTTTAAAAAGGGGTACCATTTGGGACCTATTCTGCCCCGCCCTGGATCCACCTCTGGGCCAATCTGGTTGAAAACTACAACTCGGTAAAGGACCTTGAGCACTTGCTTCCTGTCAAGTTTAGTCATAATCCCTTCAGTGGTTTCAGAGAAGAAGCTGATAATATGAAAAGTTTACGGATGGACACTGGACAACAGACAGGGAGTGATCAGAATAGCTCACTTGAGCCTTCGGCTCAGGTGAGCTAAAAATCACCTTGCCTACCTATGCCATTTTAGTGACCTTCAACAGTGCATCTTACACTACAACATTTTTAATGTATGTGGATAAACAAAATGTAAATGAGTGAAAATGAGCTCTAAAAACTTCACATGTGAAATACTCTCTACAAACCCAGTCTACACACAGATCAACAAAGATGTTAAGATGATTAAAATACTCTATAAACCCAGTCTACACACAGATCAACATAGATGTTGAAACGTGTGGAATACTCTCTATAAACCCAGTCTACATACAGATCTACAAAGATGTTTAGACGTGTGAATACTCTCTATAAACCCAGTCTACACACAGATCTACAAACATGTTTAGATGTGTGAAATGCTCTCTATAAACCCAGTCTACACACAGATCAGCATAGATGATTAGACGTGTGAAATGCTCTCTATAAACCCAGTCTACACACAGATCAACAAATATACTTAAACTTGTGAAATACTCTATAAACCCAGTCTACACACAGATCTACAAACATGTTTAGACGTGTGAAATGCTCTCTATAAACCCAGTCTACACACAGACCAACAAAGATGTTGGAACGTGTGACATACTCTCTATAAACCCAGTCTACATACAGATCTACAAAGATATTTAGACATGTGAATACTCTCTATAAACCCAGTCTACACACAGATCTACAAACATGTTTAGACGTGTTAAATACTCACTATAAACCCAGTCTACACAAAGATCTACAAAGATGTTTAGACGTGTGAATACTCTCTATAAACCCAGTCTACACACAGATCTACAAACATGTTTAGACATGTTAAATACTCACTATAAACCCAGTCTACACACAGATCTACAAAGATGTTTAGACGTGTGAATACTCTCTATAAACCCAGTCTACACACAGATCTACAAACATGTTTATATGTGTGAAATGCTCTCTATAAACCCAGTCTACACACAGATCAGCATAGATGATTAGACATGTGAAATGCTCTCTATAAACCCAGTCTACACACAGATCAACAAATATACTTAAACTTGTGAAATACTCTATAAACCCAGTCTACACACAGATCTACAACATGTTTAGACGTGTGAAATGCTCTCTATAAACCCAGTCTACACACAGACCAACAAAGATGTTGGAACGTGTGACATACTCTCTATAAACCCAGTCTACATACAGATCTACAAAGATGTTTAGACATGTGAATACTCTCTATAAACCCAGTCTACACACAGATCTACAAACATGTTTAGACGTGTTAAATACTCACTATAAACCCAGTGTACACACAGATCTACAAAGATGTTTAGACGTGTGAATACTCTCTATAAACCCAGTCTACACACAGATCTACAAACATGTTTAGACGTGTTAAATACTCACTATAAACCCAGTCTACACACAGATCTACAAAGATGTTTAGACGTGTTAAATACTCTCTATAAACCCAGTCTACACACAGATCTACAAATATGTTTATATGTGTGAAATACTCTATATAAACCCAGTCTACACACAGATCAACAGATGATTAGACGTGTGAAATGCTCTCTATAAACCCAGTCTACACACAGATCTACAAACATGTTTAGACGTGTGAAATGCTCTCTATAAACCCAGTCTACACACAGATCTACAAACATGTTTAGACGTGTGAAATGCTCTCTATAAACCCAGTCTACACACAGGTCAACAAAGATGTTTAGACGTGTGAAATGCTCTCTATAAACCCAGTCTACACACAGGTCAACAAAGATGTTTAGACGTGTGAAATACTCTATAAACCCAGTCTACACAGAGATCAATAAAGATGTTGAAACGTAATGTGCAACAACAGTTGAAAACGTGAAATCAATTTAAAAGGGGAAATAACTTTCACAAGGGGATCACCCTAACAATTTTGGCACAATATTTTTTTTTTTTTTTGGTAGATCTTTGCATGGTGGTCACTGGGTAATAGAAAAAAAACAGCTTAAAACATGAAACAAATCAACTTAAAAGGGGAAATAACTCCCATACGGATCAACCTGACAATTTCATTCCTGTTGACTTTCTTGTAGATCAGATCTTTGCGTGCTGAATAGTTTTGCTTCTTTCTATTTCTCTCTATCTATTATATTTTTCAAGATAACAGGACAAAACTGTCAAAAACATGAGAAATCCACTAAAAGGGGAAATAACTCCCATAAGGGTCGACCCGGCAATTTCAACCCTATTGACTATTTTGTAGATCTTTGCATGCTGAAAATTTTTGTTCCTTTCTTTTTTCTGTCTATCTATCATACATTTCAAGATATTGTCAAAAAACAGCCCAAAACATAAAAAATTCACTTTAAATAACTTCCATACGGGGCGACCTGACAATTTCATTCCTATTGACTTTTTGTATATCTTTGTGTACTGAACATTTTTGCTTCTTTCATTTTCTCTCTATCTATCATACATTTCAAGATAAGGTAAAAAAAAAACAGTCCAAAACATGAAAAATCAACAAAAAGGGGGACTTTATTCGGCTTTACATGGTTATACCTCCTGTCAAGTTTGGTTCAAAATAGTCCAGTGGTTCTGAAGAAGTAGTCAAAAATGTGGAAAATTTTACAAAAATGGAAATAGAAAAAAACAGTGTAATAATTACAGACCAGTTTCATTACTCTCTTGTATTTTCAAACTATTTGAATCAATTATTAATACGCGTATTCAAAAGTTTGTTATTGACGATAGACTTTCCGAATTGCCAACAACAAGGTTTCCAGAAAAAGTTAGGCTGCATTACAGAATCATTTAATCTTCAAAAGACAGCTTTTTACAATCTTGAACACGAAAGTAATGTTTATATAAGCTTTCTAGACTCCAGTAAAGCTTTTGACACAGTATGGAGACATGGTCTTCTTTGTAAGTTATATGATCTAGGAATTACTGGTCAATTATGGTCACAGTCTATGCTTGGTACTACATACGAGTACTCCCGATCACGGAGATTCAAATTCAATGCTGATAAATCGTGTGTGATGAAATTCCGTGCTAGTGGAAACAGGATTGAATTTGATCACAACTGGTATCTAGTAAATGTAGTAATATTATCCCAAGATGTTTGTAATCATGTAGGAATTCTCATTAACAATAAATGTGTTGTCTCTAATAGAACGATCACAGCTTGTGTGAGAGGTCGCAAAGCATATTTTGCGTTATCTGGTATTGGGTCACCTTTTCTTAATCCCCTCACAACTGTGCACCTTTACAAAATTGTTGTTTTGTCCTCTCTATTGTATGGATGTTGATTATGGAATAATCTAACGACAACAGATATCCACCGGCTAAACGTTGTTCAACACTCTAACTGCAAGAATATTCAAACTCTCCCATAGCGAACCAGGTTTGATATTGCTGTAAGTTTGATAGGACCTCTGCCTATCTAAGCGGAAATTGGCAATTGAAAATTAATGTTTTTAGGACGTTTATGTAGGCTTGACATTCACTTGTTACCTAAAAAAATATTCTTAACGCGGATTTTTTCATATATTGAAAGATTATCCCAAAATCAAAAAGGCTTTATTCCAGATATTTTTCATATTCTGAATCTATATGGAAAAGTATCGTTAGATCCACAGTCAATCGATATCACATTGATAATAGACAGACTCGCATGGTCAATGACACGGACTTTATGCGGTTCTATGGATTTTCTCAAATTCGTGATCCAAAGTGTATATGGCGATTTCCAAGCAACTCTTCTGAAATATCATTATGCAAATTCATATGTCAAATTTATGCACACCCACCATCTAGTGTATTTTACAGCTGTTTTCTTTATGGATCTCTATTCCACGATATCATCAATCACGTTTCATTCACATGTCCTATAACACATGACATTCGTGAACAGTGGTGACCTGATATTATCAACCAACTTGATATAAATGTTGGTGTCGAATTATGTGCTCTTTCAGAGGATCTTTTCTTAACATTACTTGGAGGCAAATACACACCTCTTTAAATGAAGAGGATGAACGGCATTGTTACTCGCGAAACTTTCTGTTAATAAAAGACACCTTTTTTGAGTATAAAAAGCTGTTACAGCTTTGTAATAGTGAGGCCATGCAGACTCATCTTGTCTAAAGCTGAGAGCTATACTAATACATACATATATATATATATATATATATATATATATATATATATATATATATATATATATATATATATATATATATATATATATATATATATATATATATCTTCATTCTATAACGCACAGTTATGATCCAGCTTGTAAGTCGTATCGAGCTAGTGTTTATATATAAACTTTTCATTTTCTTTTCATATTATTTACTTGTTTGAGTATTTGTAATTTTGTAACTTTTCATATATCATAATCTCCATCTGGAGGAAATAAATAATTAATGAATTTACTTAGGTGCCTGTAACCTTGACTTTTGACCCCATGACCTTACAATTGTTGTCAAAATGATAACTACTTTCTCATATATCTTTGAATACAAAAAGTCGAGCAGTTTTGAGGTATTAAACAATTTGTAATACAAATGTGCCCTGTGTTTCTGAAACGCCATCTAGCGGCCTTTTTATGGACAGATTTCATTTTCGTTGGCAAACTTTGCAGATATTGACTTAACAATCATGCATAAAAATTTGAAAGTCATCTGATCACTAGTTCATGAGAAGAAGATTTTTAAAGATGTACAAAGTTTTGTCCTTTTGGCCCCATTTATGGCCCTATGGATCCTAGCCCCTTTTCATTCGCAAACTACATGTGGCTTGACATGGGGATGCTAGATGTCAAGTTTAGTTAAAATTGACCAACTGGTTCTTTAGATGTTTAAATGCTAAAGTTAACAGACGGACGACAGACGATGAACGACGGACGACAGACATTAGGCTATAGCAATAGCTCACTTGGCCCTTCGGCCAGGTGAGCTAAAAAATTCTAACAATGTTCCTTTAATGATTGTCTTTTTTTCACAAAGTACCCCAAAATCGTGCAAATGATGATACAAGCATCAAATTTGGCATAATTGTTCTTCAAGGTATACCAATCAAATCTACCCAATCGGCCAATTGAAAATTCCAGATGGCGGCCATTTTTCAAGATGGCCGCCAAAGTCGCCACTGGAAGTTGATGTTTTACTTAGAAATATTTATAGTTGTCCGATTTGCATGATCTAAGTGCAGATTCTAATGTTTTCAAGCCTGCTGATGTATATTTTTACTTTATAACATGGTTAAAGCACTCTGACACAGATTATTACCATATTGTATGTTATTTATGAATTCCATATGTTTGCATGATTTTGCAATGTACGGGTGTAGTACCTCCGAAATTTTCAAGTGCACTTTGATGACGGTTTTGAAGGAGTGATTGTCGAGCACTAACAAGGCGCATTGGTGTCATCAATGCTGTTAAACTCAGTATGGGGTACAGTGTCACCTAAGTAGGACTTTATGTTACTGCAACAACCTACTAGTATCCCTAATACTGCCTATAAATCGACACTCATCTAGTACATCAGAGTCTTACCTGTCCGCATCCAAAGACAAGACAATCATACCAGATTACAGCATGCAGCTTGTACAAACTGACGAAGAAGGCATATCATGAATTCCTCTCTGAAGAGTCTAGCATATTGATTGGTGTGAAAAACGGAAGAAAGGGAGACCGCAGTTCCAATTCTGGAGTCTGCTGCTGGGCATGGAACTCACGATATTCATGCTCATATGCTCATTCAGAGAAGAAGACTTCAACTTGTACCGTGAAGCACTTTCAGGACTAGTGATTTACTTTTTTGCAAACAACACTTTCAAATATGCCCGGTGGATTTCTATTCACCTCCGAGATATGCTGTCACTCGAGCTACAATATCAAAATGTGGCCAAGGAGTTTCACAATAGTAACTTTGTCATCCACATGTTGAGAAGAGAGTTCTCTGCCATGGTGATTGATCAAGCACATGAGCACAATAATGCAGTGATGAAAGGGTAAGTGGAAATTCACTGGACCTGAAGTTAGTCGTCTACTAGTTGGATACGAGGCCGTGTCTGGTGTGATGGATACCACACCGTGAGTTATTTCTTTGAAAAGGTAAAATCACTCTCTACAGTGATGTAGGAGATGGGTAACCCATTCCAAGAAGAATCAGCAGACCTGATGGTGTTAGGTACAAAGAACATTTCAGACCCAACTCTAGCTGAAATGGTAGCTACACATCACAAGAGTAGTTACTATCATTTATGAATGGGCTAGAGAATGAAGCTGAATGTCTTTTCCATCATCCAATCAAGAAAAACCCTGTTTTATTCTTCAAACAAGAGAAGGCTGAGGGAATTTCTAAAGAGGAAGTCTTAAAAGACGACTGTCAGTTATTTTCGCGACTGTTCATCTCATGCCAGAACAGACAGTGTGACTTGCAAGAAGTCTTCAAGCACGAGAATCGACCACATCCTGCATCTCTGAGTGACAGAGTCAAGCTTCATACTTGTCAGAAGTCACAGCTGGTTGAAATTCTTGAAGCACAAGTGAATGACCCGGTGCGAAAACCAAGGGAGACACAATCATCATTGACACCTTAGCACTTACCAATGCCTCACCTCCACGTACTTCAAGGGCTTCTGATGACTATGCCAAAGAAGATGTCATTCCAAATGTGGAATGCTATGGTGCTAGGTACAAGCGGGTGACATAGTCTTTGATGTGTAGAAGAATTCTGAGACGAGGTCGAAAAAGGGGAAAGGAATCCAAAGAAAGAGTGACAGGAACAAGTAAGACAACAGGAAACTGGTAAAGCTTCCTTTATGACCCCAGCAACAAGACTGAGCTCTTTCATTGCCTTGCCGATAAGATATGTAAAGCAGAGAAGACAAGCACAGTCATAGTCACAAAAGAAGATAGTCATTAACAACACAGTGAAGCTTCTGGATGTTGTGTCCCCATGTTGTCACGAAGAATTTGACAGTTGAGTATTTGTTCACGCCAGGTATGCAACGACTGCCAGGAGCAAGTCTATAATCATCAAGGCTAATGACACAGATGTGCTAGTCATAGCAATATCTGTACTGCCATCCTTCCAGAACTAAGCTTTCAGAAAATGTGAATTGCCTTTTAGGGGTCCATATGCGCGGATTTAAGTCCATGAGATAGTTTAGGGCTTGAGAAAGCTAGAGGGATCCCCTACTTCACTGCGTTCACCGGATGTGACGTGGTATCTGCCTTTTGTGGGAAAGCGAAGAAATTTTCATGACAGACTTGGAATGTATTTGATGATATTACTGAAACATTCACCAATATCAGCCAGCATCCAACATTTATTTGTGATCTTGACATGCAGATGCTGGAAAGATTTTTGTCCTCATGTACGACAGATGAAGTGCAGCCACTGGTATGAACGAAGCAACATTAGATCTGTTTTCCTGCAAGTAGATGCCGTTAAACTCAATTCCACAAACACAGGCAGCCCTCAGATAACATGCAAAGCGCGCAGCCTACCAGGCTGGAATAATCTGGGACCAGGAAACCAACTGTAATCCAGAAATGAGCAGTCCAGCTGAATTGGGATGGACACAGAGTTGAGAGGCATGGCAGATACATTGGACAACACTACCACCGATTGCAGCGACCTGTAAAAAAGCGTTCCTATAACAAAGGAAGATACGTGCTCTAAGGCAGAGGTCCCCTGCACATCACTCTGCAGCTGCACATGTGAACAGTAGGAGATCAAGGACTAGCAGCAAGGTATGCAAACTAGCCGGCACAAAGCTTACGTGAAGAAAGACAGACAACTCAGTGGCCATCTTGAAAAATGTGTCTCAGAGTGCATTTTAAACAGGAAAATATACATCAGCAGGCTTGAAAACATAGGAATCCACACTCAGGTCATGCAAATCATACAACTAAAATATTTCTAAGCAAAACATCAACTTCAGAAGGATATTTTGGTGGCCATCTTGAATTTTCAATTTGATTTGATAAGTATCTTTTGCAGAACATTTGCTTGCGCCAAATTTAATGCTTGTATCATCATTTGCACGATTTTTATCTCCTACACTAGACGTAATCAAATTAAACATATCGTCAAAATCATAAGTTTTGAATATACTAAACTACAACCATTTGTCATTAAACATTTCAGCAACACGAGCTCCCCACCTGGGCAACTTTCAAAGAAAATCCACGCGCCCAGCATGAAAATAACTCGCTAATTATCAAAATTAGGCCCAGACTCCCATGTCATTTTTCATTTATTTTGGATGTCTATCAATTTCAGAGAACATCAAAACAAATGCAGAATTATTAAGGATATATAGTGAAATTCATTTTAGGTATATATACTTTTGTCTAATTAGCCTACCACTGTAAAATGTACATTGCCGATTTCTGCAAGGGGATGGGGTAGATTACACATGTAACTGTCCTAGGGATCACTAATCAAAACTGTTGCCTAAAATACTGTTTCGAACCACTAAACATTCTTGGAAAAATTAATACATTAAATTATCAGTAATAAGAAAAAGTCGCTGACGTATGCAGGTACAAATCATTGTAAAGTCGATCAAATTTTACTGTGCCGAAGATCGGAGAATAAATGTAGAAAAGTGTGTCTATATTTATGATATATTTCTACTTACAATTCAGAGTTATAATAAGATAAATTGGAATTCATTTGATGTTACAACAAACATTTAGAAAAATAACTCGTCTCAGGCTATTTCATGCCGAGAGCTTTCGTGCATTTCTTACCATGAGGACAAACGTGAACTGCTGACTTTGGATAGGCACTACAACGTCATTAACAGTCAGCGATAGTGATAATTAATTAATCTTGTTATAAGTTTTGTTTATTATTAGCGATCGACAGGTGAGAATAAATTACGCTGCCCACTTGAAACTGACCACTTGTCAATAAGCATGTCCTATCAAATTGCGCAATTTCATTGGTCGATCGAATTACACATCTTCGCGAGAAACTTTAGATTGAATCTTTGGTAAAAAATACATCAAGTCAAAATAACTCTTGTGGCGAATTTGACAAGCGTCAAAATGGGGCTGTAGGGTAATTTTGGGGTCTAGGACCTCGAGTCAAATGGAAACCCTCCATTTTTTTTATCCGGAGATAATATTTTTTCCAGAACACCAATACATTTTTTTGACTTGGCGACTTTTTAGACATGCGAGGGGAAACAAACTTAATTTTAATTTAGGCCTATTGATTCTTCTTCTTGCTCCTTTCTGACCCCTTATGGGACACCAAGGGGCACGGATACTTTTTTAACAAAAATTTAGATTGACTTCACTAGGGGATACTATCTCCCAAATTTGGTTGAAATCTAACAAAATTGAATTTTTATCCAATTAAGTGGGCCCCATTTATGGGTGGATTTTTTTTTCTTTTTGCAGACTTTGTAGCCAATTCACTATAGAGCCTCAATACTAAATATAAAGCTAATCCATACATGTTTCATGAGATTTTTAAAGAAGTGCTCAATTTTACAGCACTTTTGTCCCTTATGAGGCTCCAATGGAGATAACCCCACAATTTTTAAATAACTTCAAAAGCTTCTCATGGGAATACTGCCTACCAAATTGGATCAATGTCAATCTAATGGTTCATCAGTAGAAAACATTTAAAGAAGAATTTTACATTTTGACCCTTTTTAACCCCTTATGGAGCCCCAAGGGGGTACTGCCACTTTTTTAACACAAGTTAAGACTGAATTTACTAAGCGACTCTATCTACCACATTTTGTTGAAATCTGGAAATATTGAATTTTTTACGAATTTCAGTGCCCCCTATTGGGCCCCATTTATGGACGGAATTGTTGTTCATTCGCAAATTTTGTAGCCCATCCCCAATAGAACCTCAATACTAAATATGAAGCCAATCCATACACTTGTTTGCGAGAAGATTTCTTTTAAGTACAAAATTTTACCACTTGTTTGCGTTTTTTGAGGCTCCAAGGGGAGATAACCCCACAATTTTCACAAATTTGAAGATGCTTCTCATGGGGATGTTGCCTGCCAAATTTGATTGAAATTGGCCCAGTGATTTTTGAAAAGTTTTTTAAATGAAAAGTTTACAGAGGCCATGACAATAGCCCACTTGGCCCTGTGGGCTAGGTGAGCTAAAAACAAAACTTAGAAAAGCTTGTATTACAAAATTTCAAAGCATTATAAATGTGCATTACATTAAAATGTCAATGTAAAACAATTAAAAGGTCAAAGTCAGCTAATATCATGTTCTAGGACCATGTTTCATACTATAGGCCTACTCCTTATAAATAAATGTAAAAGGGGATAATCAGAGAAATCATACAAAAATGAATGTAAATGACAAATTCTGAAAAAGGCCTCAAAAACGCATAAAAAATTTGTTTTCCAGTTTTAATAGAACAGCAAAAATATTTTGTAAACAAAATAAGTTTCAAGAAGTGATTGTTTTTTAATGATTTTTGGATGTTGCACTTTGTATATATTTTTAACAAATGTACATGTACCTCTAGTCCAGTACCAGTTTTATTTAATACATAAAAATTAAAACTAGTTAAATACCCTAAAATTCAAAGAAAATGACTACAGTAAAACCTGCTTTAGAAATCACCTGTGTATAAAGACCACCTGGTCAAAAAGGTTTTTGCTGTCCCCAGAAGTACTATTTGTGTACAAATCAACCTCTATATAATGACCGCCTCCCTATAAAGACTGGTTTTGTTGTGTCCCTAAGGAGGTCGTTATATACAAATTTCACTGTATTTACCCGAAAAGAGGTGTGTCAGTTAGGGCTAATTCCCAGTTGGTGTGTCATTGTACCCGATTGGATGGTTACATGAATTAATCTGCTTGTCAATACATTAAGGCCAAACAAAAATGTGAGTGTGTTTCCGGTTACATGTCCCCAAAACTTACGGTAGGTAGGTCGACAAACACTTTCTCTTTTTTTTTTTCCAGAACAAAGTATACTTATTTTTTACAAATAATTCTGACATTGTATAAAATGAATTCTAGTAATTTCGGCACTTAAGTATTTTTGACACCAACACGAGTATTTTCAGCACTTGTTCATGTACTTTCGGCACCTAACCTTTTGGCATGCAGGTATTTTGGGCACATTAAGCAGTTAATATTGATTAAAGTAAATCAATTAATATCTCATGATGAATTTTAATTCCTTAAAATAAAGTTTCAATGCATGTTTTGGAAGTGCCAAAAATACTTGCTTACAAGTGCCGAAGTTACTCGGTGGTATATCGGTCTATCCTACACAGCTGCATATGAGATGTCGGTCAAACAGCGATTTCAGGCAGATTTGACAGGTCTCAACTCGGAGCTATTTTTTTAAATTCAACTCATGCAACAATAAACAAATTAAACATGTACTATGATGATATTTTTTTATCCAACCAAGAATATAATTTAAAAATTCAACACTTTAAATTATGGTTTGTCGATCAAATACCTCCAATCACTAGTTTTGTTTATAAACCCCCAACCAGGGGCTGAAAATTCCTTAAGTCCGAGGTCCAGGACTTACATATTTTACTTTTGGACTCTGTCGTTTTCTTGCTGTGTGGGTCCGAGGACCTAACAAGTCTGAATCAATGAATGACTATTCTGTCAATATCTTTATTTCTGAACTTTATTTGTTTCCTTTGTAAAGTTAAATTGTCATTTACTCATAGGATTTTGGCAGTTTTTGGTTTATATAATTTTGTGTTCCCACCTTTAATAATTGTTATTTGTATTGATTGATTATATTAAAACTCTGACTTAGATTTATTGTTATTGGACCCATAAGTTTATGTTAGAGGACCGGACCCAAGCAAAATTTAACAAAAAAGTCCTGGACTCAAGCAGTTGAAAGAAAATTTTCAGCCCTGCCCCACCATCTTGTAAACTGAGACAATGGGCATGTGCACAGACCAAAATGTCCAGTGAAAGTCGCTTCTGTTTGATTCTGAATAAGCTTATTCAGCATTTTTTATATAGAAATAACATTGTACAAACGTTAAAAAGTTTACCCTGAAACAGACTGTAGAATTTTTTCACTTTGGGCGCATGCCCATTTTCTCAATTTTCAAGATGGGTGGATTTTACAAACAAAACATGGTAACCGAAGTTATACGACCGTAAAAACATAATTTAAAGTGTTGACATTTAAAATTATATACTTGGATGGATTAAAAACGATCTCCACAATAAGTAGATTCAATTTTCGATTGTTGCATGAGCTGAATAGAAGAAAATGGCTCCGAGATGTGACTACTACATTTAAAATCGAAAACGTACATGTAACTTAAAAGTTCCAGAATTTGATACGATAAAAAGTAGTAGGGTCAGAGCAAAAAAACAGGGTCGGTCTGGTAACCAGAAACATACATTTTTTTTTGGTCTAATCCCACACCAACAACCTTTACAGTCCAGGATAAAACCCTATACATTTATTAAGAAAAATAACAGGTGTGTTGTTGTGGAACAAACATGGGTAACCTCCCCTTTTCTTATCAAACCTGTAATAACACATACCTGTTATATCAGGATAATGTGTCGCATACATTGTACAATAACATGTGAGCGCTATCATGTAGTTTTCACACTGAAGACATTCAAAAATTTGATATTTCTTTTTCTTAGCATCTATGTACTTTCATAGCAAGAACAAAAATTTAATGAGCAAAAATTTTGAACCAATGTAAGGTTTATTACAATGAATATAACACATGTTATTTAACTATGCTCTGTTATTATAAAAGATGGCCCCACATCTTTCAGACTTTTGTTAGAGAAAAGCTTTTGCACATTTCATATTTTTACTTACATGTAAGCATGAACTTTGAAGTCAATGGAATGTAAGTCATAATTTAGTTTGCACTGAAAAAAAATTACTAAGGGTTAAAATACCCAACAATATGAAAAGCTCTCTACAATAACATCCATATGTTAATATTACAGGTTATGCTTTCTCAAGACAAAACTTCTGTACATTTTCACAATAACACACACTTGCTACTTTCTGTAATAACTCCACACGGTTATACCCTAGACTGTCTCATGTACACCAACAGTAAATTTTGTTGAAAATGAATTGAAACATTTTTGAGGATTCCGCTTGGGTGTAATGTACATCTAGAATATGATATAACAGTTAAAGTAGACCACTGAGGAAGTTAGCAAAATTCAGTTGGATCCCTTTCCCTAGATTTCACCTTGGGCTTGGGAATTAAGTCTTATTTCAGGGAATTAGAGTCTAGGTCACTGCTTCACTGTATACTTTAACTGTACAACAGTTGTCCTTTAATCAGATAATGATTGCCAGTCACTACTTACTGGGGCGATGTCAAAACAAGTAAATGACCCATTAAAACAAACAAATGAAGATGTTATGCATGCTTTATATTGTATTTATTGAGATTAACTGGAAAAATATTTCCAATTGGTATTGTGAATATTTGAAACACAAATAACCGTGGCTTAAAAACAAGGTTCCATGAAAATGGTTTCCCTGTTGATAGCATTCCGACCCCCTGAATGAACACAAACAACACTTTCTAGATCACACTAAATGTATCAGGCTACTGGTCTTTAATTTCCATCAGAAATATCACACACCTGTACACACAAAATCTCGGATAAAATTTTGTATTAAGGATTTGACCTTTGATTAAGTTTTTTGTCTTTATTTTTCAGCCGAAACTAAAATCTGTAATAAAATTGAATTCATCAACTATGTTGTCACAATGGAAATGCACATTGAACACATTATCTATGCACTGATTTGTAACTAGTTTTTCCATTAGAATTCTCTAGTTGATAAAATATATTGCTGTCTAAAATGCTGTCAGTTAAAATCAATGAATGTTTTTTTTCCTTATCCTTCCCTGAGCGAATTGTTTAATCCATGATTGATTCATTTTGTGGCGTTACACAGTTGCCTCCCTGGGACACATTTATCTCCCTTGGGATAAATCTCAGTGATGCACCGTCTTTATCCATAATGAAGTCAAGATATTCTTCCTTGAAATGTCTCAAAATATATGTGTCAAAATATTTGAGCACCTTTAAAACTGGATATCAGTTTTTTCCCGCTAATTAGGAAGTCATTATCACAGATTCTCTTTTTTTATCAGATTCTCCACTTTTTCATCCAAGGAAATTACTATCTGTATCATTCCATGATCACCATAGAGGGTCTTAATGCTTCTCCTATACAAATCAACACAGATTTTTTTGGTATTTAAAATACTTTTGGGGGAAAATTAAAATTGTTTTAAGATCTGATGATGAAAATGTTAACCACATTCCCATTCCATTTTGAGGTGGCTGCTGTAAATGTCAAACTCTTCCGGAGCGAAAAATGCATACCCCTCAAATTATTTACTGTTCCGAAGGGTAAATATCAAGTTGATATTTCCAACGTAAATACAGAGAGACGTGATTATAATCAAAGAGAAATTAATTGCTAATCTAATTATATCCTCAGTAAAACCATAAAGAAATTTAATTCCTGCACATCAATGTTTGTGTTTCCAACTTCAAAAAGATGCATACGCAAGGAACTACCTGAAATAGATGAGAGATAAATTAGAACAATGCAATGAATTTACGCCTTTCATATTAATTACAATTTATACGATCAGGGCCAGAAGTCACCAAATTTACTCACTCCTTAAGCTCCAAGCTCAACTAAGACAGAGAGTGGGTACTTTCAACCTAATCTCTCTTCAATATAGGAATAGTCAGGGTTTCCTCTGGATTTTTAATTTATAGGCCAAAGTTTTGGCAAATCTGAAATTTATTGGCAAAATTTCAAATTTAATGGCAGGATATAAATAACGTTATATATGTATGCATGTATGTATGTATGTATATATATATATGTGTGTGTTTGTGTGTATATATATATATATATATATATCCAGTATTTATTTATGTAACTAGGATTACTTAGAATTTCGTTGAATAAAGTATTTCTTTTTAACACTAATTCAGTGATAATTTATTTCTATTTGACAGCATACACATGTACTTAGAGGATTATTTTTAGTTCTAGCAGATTTTGAATTTTTTCTCTGGATTGATTTTCCAAATTTTAATCATATCCATATTTTTTTTTTTTTTTTAAATTTGTGGATAATATACTTTTAACTTATTCCTGGATGTTAAAAAATATAATGGACATAAACAATAACATTTTTATGAGCAGTTTGTTGGTTTAACATACTGGTACCATTACGGTTTTTGTGCTACTTTTTTTAAGTTCAGCAGTTGCATTGTGTTCACGTCAACATTTAGAAATGGTGAAAGTCACACTAAATTGTTATCTGAAATAAATTCCTGGAGACTATAGACCACGAAGTCCGGTAGATGGAACTATCGAAGAAGCTTTAATATAGTGATGTAGCTAAACGGAATCAGCTGGGGAGGGGGCTACGAACATTGCAGTTGTAATTAAAAAGTGATAATTTATTTTTGACCATTGCGACGACATCTAAAACCAACTGGTGTGAAAACACGTATTGCTAGGTGCGTACATGAATTTTATATGTACAAGAGAAAGTACAAAACGTCCAAGACTAGATCTACTTCACTTTTTTTCAAGCTCAAAGCTGACTTAATTTAAAAGCATCAATAATTTACCTTTTAAAAGTAAGTAATAGTCCAACCACTCCATATTCTCTATTGTTATTGTTATTTGAGTGCTATAAAAGCACCATTATACAATAGCAAGTTTATCTAAAGTGTTTTACAGTTCAAGTTTTGCAAATTATAAGCAACTTTTTTTCCACAAATCATAAATTTATTCACCAAATTGGAAAAATATTCGCAAAATGCAGAAAATGCAAATGCCAATGGAAACCCTGATAGTCAAGCTACCATAATCAGTTAAATCTATATATGTGTATATGTGTAACCACACACCATACATACATAACACAAGTTTGTGTTATGTAGGGGTATCATACAATGTATTACTTGCATGTAGACTACATGGGTACGTGTTATGTAGGGGTATCATATTTCATTTTGGATCCAGATAAATGTTTAGGCTCACATTGCTGTAAAAATTACATATGTTAGCCAATTATGGCTGGAGAAGAGCTACAAGCTTCATTCACAAGCTGTAAAATCGTTTTTAGTTATATATGAGTTGTCTTTACACAAACAGTAGGAAAAAAGTGAGTTTGTAAATAAACTTTGGTCATTTTTATGAATTATAAAAATTCATAAAAACCACCGAAGTTTATTTGCGAACTCACTTTTGTCCTACTGTTTGGCCCTCAATTTGTATCATTTTGTTTATTTTCTCTTTCAAATTTTCTTGTCAATAATTTTACAGATTGCTTGACATGAAATTGTCATGAAATACTTATTTTTAATATGCACATGATTCTCTGGTGTGATAATACAAAACATGAAATCGGCAAACACAAAAAAGTCTTTATGACCAGGTGGTTTTTATAAATGGATGATCGCTAATGCAAGTTTTACTGTAAATGTATATTCTTTTGCCAGTTAGTATGGATAACATTTATTTCTGTCCTATACATTAACATGTATAAAAGATCATGGTCAGTAGGTTAAACATCAAGGTACCAAAATGAAAATTCTGGCCATTAGGAATACATGTACATATGTGAAATATCATAGCCCTGTCCTTCATGGTTTTAAAGATATAGCAAAGGTTAATGTTTTTGAAAAGTAGGTGGAATCCTAAGGTCAAGGTCACTTCATCAAAAGTCAAGGAATCTCTTGTCACAAGAAATCTATATGTGAAATATCAAAGGCCTAATTTGCATGGTTTAAAAGAAATAGCAAATGTTAAATTGTTTCAAAAACAGGTCTAATTCTGAAGTGAAGGTCATTAAATCAAAAATCAAGACACCAAATGAAAGCTCTGTTCATAACAAATCTATCAAAGCCCTATCCCTCATGATTTAAAAGATATAGCCAAGGTTTAAGTTTTTGAAAAGTAGGTCAAATTCTGTCTAGTCGAATAGCTAACTTTTGTGGCTGAACTGTTAAGTGTATATATATATATGTACAGAAGTTCAGCAACAGCAGATACGGTCAGTATCGGGATCGATGACCTCGAGATGTGTTGCGTTTGGAGACCCCTGATGCATGTTACAGACCGTTGGATTGCATTATCAGCATTCTCGCCGTCATTCGTTACATTTGCATTTGGCAAATCTTTGTTAAATTTTGGGAATGAAATTTTCTTTTGGCAAAAATCTCTAGTGAATGATTTTTTTTTTTGAAATGAAACATTCTTAAAAGTATCTGAAATTGATAATTCCTTGGAAATACGCATCTCCAATCTCATATCCTGAATCCACATAGGCCTAATCCTCAAGTTTATTTCACACTTGTGCGTATTTAGTGACACTACACAGGCCTCCAACAATATGGACAATAGGTAAACTGCTAATAAAGTACTATTTGCCACACCTAAATAAAGATACCTGCAACTAACCTGTATCTTGTGATACCCAATTCAACTTCCATGAACAATAATTAATTCCCCGAAAATATTTTAATTAGATAAAACAAAAAAAACAGTACCAAGACTTCAAGTTTTGATGTCAGATGAAGTACCCATGATTTCGGGTCACTTGTGTCACTATCAAATACTCGTCTCATTATCGAAAAAAATGTTTCACACCCCAATTAGTTACAAACTGTCAAATAAAAATGATAAAAATTGTAATTTAACCCCAAAAGAGAGACATTGACATTATTTGACATGACATGTGTATGCAACTAGCGATGATTGCTTGCCGCTTATATCGCTGATGAATAAAAAGTTTATAAACAATAGATTATCTTGAGAATATTTACTGCAATGGACAAAATCAAAGTACATAAATTTTAATGTAATTAACATTTGACGCAATTTTGTATAGGCCAGACAATGGGATCAACAAGTTACTAATATGAATTTGTCTAGATCTATGTAGTATAACGTACTTGTAATTTTATTCAATCAAAGTGCTTTACAATATTTTCTTTCTTTAACCATATGTTTAAGGGATCTTTATTTACTTTTTTATGGATTGCATTATTCTCATTCTAAAATAGACTACTTAAATAAAGACCCCTTTTTTAAAGTAATAATGAAAATAATAAATAAGATGTAAAAAAATAGATCAACTAGGATTCTCTGTCCGTTTTCATTAAAATAATTATCAATGGTGATTGAAAAAAAATGGGAAAATTTGAAATGAGCCTGTGTAAAAAATGGTATTTTGAGTTGGCCTACCATTTTCTATTCTGGCCAATGAAAATTGAATTCAGGGATTTACCTCCTAAACTTTGGGTCCAGGGTCCGAGAAAACTGGGAAAATAAACGTTTTGATTAAAATTAGGAAAATAAAGGGTTTGATTAAAGTTGGGAATTTTCATGAATTATAAAACTGTAGTTTTTAAAATATTTATGCTTCAAAGAGCTCACGATAAGATTTTCAGGTAAAGGGTATTTCACTCCCAGAAATAAAATTTAAAGGGTAAATCAAAATTCTTAGAGAGTATTTTTAAATATTCAAAGGCTGTTTTACATAATTATACAAATATATATAAATTGTCACTATTACGATTTGTAACTTCAAGTTCCAATGAGTAATTTCACCCGTTCTAAATTCCAAAGCTGATTTTCAACTTTTCAAAGGGTAAATACCCTCTTACTCCCCTTATCTGAAAGTCTGCCTTTAATTAAGAACTTGTTTAATTTTGGATTTTTATGATAATTTCACCAATAAATTTAAATGGTTTGTAGTTTCCTTTTTTGATTTACATGTATATATAATTCAAATACAATGCACAGATCTTAATTAAATTATTATTTTATGTAAAGTTTCAAATAAATTCTAAATCTTTAAAAAATTAATTCCTCCATATACATGTAACTCTAGCAAAAGGCATGTGACATTTGACTATTAAATATGTAAAGTTTACATCATCATTTTTTCATAATAATTAACTAATAAGGTATGTGTATGTAAAATTTTTAAAAAGTACTTAAAGTTATCCCTTCAAAACTGGCAAATGCATACTGATATTTCTTAGACTCAGTCATTTACTGTTGACTAAAACTGCTATCATTTGTGCAGAAATCCAAAGGGCATAACAGTATTCTGACAAGAAAACATTTCCTCATCTGTTGCCATTGCTTTGCTAACATTTGATAAAAAATAGAATCTATACTTCAAAAGAAGAAAGCAATTTCTCAAGTTGCGCAACTTGTTAGGTAGTCAGTAAAACAGATGATGCAATTCAAGCCCGAGTCAATAAACATTCACCAGATCTTACTAACTACCCCAAACACAATCATTTATCGAAGCACAACTTAAGTTGCCAAAATGCTATCATGAATAAACTTGTAGATTTATATTTTTAAAATCTATGAAAAGTAATGTAGAAATATTCTGACAATCATATTATCTCTTTAGCAGAGTTAGCCCTGGGTCTGAAAACGTATCGGCCAAATCATTGGCCAACTTCAGTTTTCATAGGCCAATTTCAATTTTTCATTTTCATTTAAAGTGCTAGTTGGAATAGAAAGTATTGTAAGTACATGTAGTGATGTACATAGACAGATTAAAGATAGTAACTTGCCAATCCCATTTTCTGGCCTGGAAGTGGAATGTTTACAAAATTTTACTGAACGTTAATTGCATTTCATTTTTTAAATTTATGTTCTTTTTTAGCTTTTGTCCATTGCATTAAATATTTTCAAGACCCGTTTATTGTTGATAATTTGTTTATTCTTCAGTGATACAAGTGACAACTAGTGGTTGCGAGTTGCATGCAGATGTACATGTCAAACGGTGTCATACTCATTACCTTTCTTTTCTGGTTAAGTTACGACTGTTATCATTTTTATTTCACATTTTGTCAGCGTACTGGTGGTGGTAAACATTTTTTTCTGATAATGAGACAAGTAATCGATCACGACACAAGCTGTCCGAAATCATTAGTCCTTCGTTTGCAAAATATCTACACTGAAGTTTTTAATCTATTTAAAGGATTATTAGGAATTAATTATCATCATGGATATTGATTAGGGTAACACAAAAGACAGAATGATTTGCAGGTATGTTTAATTAAGCATGACGTGTATTAGTTTACCTATTGTATACACATTGACGCCAGAGGCCTTAGACTGGGTACTGTCAGTGTCAAAACAATGTACAGGTGTGAAATAAACTCAAGGATTAATTGTACAAAGGCAGATCGGAAATGCATATAGGTAGAGAATAATAATTTTCCAAAAGTTGTAAAGAACATTTCAGCTCCAAGTTTTCATTTGCGAATGATTTTCACCAGAAGAGAATTTCATTCTCCAATTTTTTATAAGATTCACCAAATGCGAATGTGGCGAACGCTGTCTTTAGGATTGTTTTTGCTCAATTCAATGTGCTTCAGTAACTAAAGACACTATAAATGTGTTTCTGGTAATTAGCACAACTAAACAAGAGGCCCAAGAGCGCCTCAATTACTCACCTGAGAACCATCTACAAATGTGGAAAGAAGACCAAGAAGAAAATGTACATGTAGGCTGATCTGGCCAAGAAACATAAACATTGTTGTTTTAAGAAATTCATAAAAAATTCTAGAAATCAAATTTCGGCAAAATTTTTGCACAAAAACATTTCTTCAACTATATACAAGTAAAACACTTTAATGCATCGTTGTGAATGCAAGGGGAAATAATTGAGGCAATTATGCAAAAATCAATCAAAATGACAGTCTGAAAGACCTCAAAAACATGTCAAAAATTAATATTCCAATTTCTATGAAAAATGCAAATTTGAATCATATATCCATATAGATCACTCAGAAACAATCCATTTTTTCAGTTCATGTAGTGGTTCTGGATAAGACTTTTAAAGAGGGTACATTTTGGGACTTATTCTGCCCCGCCCTGGATCCACCCTTGGGGGAATCTGGCTGAAAACTACTTATTTGGTGAAGGACATTGAGCACTTGCTTCCTGTCAAGTTTCGTCAAAATCCCTTCAGTGGTTTCAGAGAAGAAGTTGAAAATATGAAAAGTTTACGGTTGGAGATGTTACCATTAGAAAAAAAAGAAAGAAAACAAATATGTGTATTCACACACTACCTTAATGTCTAACACTTGCCACTTTTCAAAATAAATAGATCTACACTGTTATAATAAACAAACCCTTATCATTGGAAGCGTAATCTTGGGAGATTGATTGATTGCAGAATGTTTTAAAACTGCTCTCAATTTCAACTTTGTCTTTCTTTATTTCTTTTGTTTCTTTGAACGCAGTTTTCAGTATTATTTTCTTTATCAGTTGTAAACCATTTAGTTTTCAAACCCACGTTTCAGTAAAATATGTAATCAAATCGGAGTCACTGCAGCCTTAAAAGCTATTAATTTCTCATAGGCGACAAGTGTTTAAGTTTATTTCTCGGAAGACCTCACGACTCTACTTTGCATAAATCTACATTATTATGATTTTATTGAAGTCAACGTCTATCTATGTTTATGCACAGGAAGATAAAGCTACCACGATGTTTATCATGTTTAAAGTGTCATTTTTAAATTATACATTAAATGGATACAAATTAATTTAGTTAAGGTTTGAAGTAACAAATTATAAATGTTGCTGATTTCGTCCGATTTTCGATCTAATTTTCACCAAGTGGACACGCATTAATGTCGAGCCCTGTATCACCATACATAAAGATATATCACATTGTTAGGAATATTCAGTGTAAAACTTGAAAGAGTACCATTAGTGTGAAACACAAACAATGAATGTATAACTGATAATCATTCTTTACACCTTGTACGTTGGAAACTTATTTTGGCAAAATAGATAGGTGACGTCCATAACCATAGAGATACAGGTGACTCTAGATGGCTCGAACATCAAAAGCTTGAAGTTCTCAATCTCTTCAAATTTTGTACTGGTTTGGTACTTTTTGAGTTACAAATGCTTAACTCAACCTTATTATTTGTATATAAATACCATACTGGACTTGACCTTAATTTCACAAAATATATAGGAATATAGGATTTTTTATCTAGGTTGGAAAAATGCCTAATACAGGATGCTGGTGTATATTTGTTATTGTACATCAAGCTAAGTACATTAGTAAATGTAGAAAAAAATCAAAGTACTGAAAGTACTCAAATGGGTTGTTTTTTTGGCAAAATAGTCATGGGATTCCAACTACTTCTATCTAACATACATGAAAATAAATCAAATTAATGTAGATCTAAAAACAAACAAAAAACTTCAACTTCCCGTCTCTAAATAAATTCAAAGTTAACATTCTAAATTTTATTTATTGTATCTTCCATACCAACTTTAAACAGAATCTATTGTCTGCTGTGCATTAACACTCATTTCAAAATAAAACGTGAGCATTTACAGGACCTAACATGACATTGTGAACAGGTAAAATAATTTTTTTCATAGCCAAAGATGACTGTGATTTAAAACAAAATTTAGGGCTTCTATATCGAGCGTAAACAATTCTATTTACAACTATTACCGTGGTACATGAACATATAATCTGCCTAGATTAGATAAACAACTTTCTCGATCTTGTATTAATTAACATAGATAACTGTAAGGGATGGAAAAGACAGTTTACCTAATAAAGAAATCATTTTTCACCAACATAATTTGGGCCTAAAGTCGCGATGTAGTAAAACGATCTATCACCACTTTCACTTATAGAAATCAACGCTTTCGGCAATAGACAAAAAGTTTGTTTTTTGTTGAAGACATAGTTTCTGTTTGAAATCCATTATGAACAGACCGATTACACAAAGAGTTTAGGTTTACACCCCAATCTAACCTTGATTAACTTCAAAAGTTGTGATTATTGTTGTATAAACACCTGACAATGGACATGGCAATTTTCCCTAACTTCCGCGGAAATGAGAACAGGAAATTGTGACATTCAATGTTCGAGTTACCTCCCTTTGCGATATCAATACACACAGTATACAAGTGACAGTCCGCTGAAATAGAGCAGTTGCTGGTTATGCAAGACGTGATCACCATATAGGGTGTATAAATAAAGGAAATATATATGCACAGGGAATCTCATTAAGGCCGGTTATGTATAGCGATTAGTCAACAAACACGTTAATTTGATAGTTTTAAAATTGGACATAAACTTATTCGTAATGAGTTTCGCGCGCTATTTGCATAACAAACTCCTCCTACTCAATGCTATACCCTCTATTCTGCTTTTATTTTCTTTTTTCCATGGACTTGAAAACATACACATTCTTGAGAGTTCAATAGAAATTGATTTAGCTTCATGATTGTATCAGCGATATGTAATTATTTCTATTTACAATCGCTGTATGCTTGTAGCAGTCAATATCATTATGATGAAAGGTGGAGTGATACTGCAAGGCAGGCTCAAAATCTTATGTAGTGGAATTCCATATTTATAAATAGATCTATGACGTTTTGTTTAACCTGACTACAAATCGTATTGTATAATTTTGAAAGGCAGAAGTAAGTAGAATTATGTGGTATTTCATTTAATGATTATTCAAACTAGATTTAATTTCATTTACACCAAAATATTTGACTTTTCTTTAAAAGTTGAATTCTTGAGTTGCACTATATTTTACAAATGCAACCTCCATGACCTCTTCACTGCTAACAGGATAGCCCTCGATGAAAAGTCGAAGTAAACCCATAATAGGTTGTTATTACATAATATAAAAATCAAAATAATTTATTACATAATATAAAATTCAAAATAATTTTTTATTTGATAAACACAGCTAATGCTCCTTTCACAGTGATATTGAGAAAATTGTGTTCTGAAGTGGGATAAGGATATGTTTTGTTTTGAGAGTGGGGTTGAAATTCAGCCCTAAATATCATGTAACCTGCCTAAACACTGCATATATAATGTTTGGCAGAAAACACTACATATGTAATTTAAATATGCCCATAATACTTCACAACTGAAAGGAAATCAGTACATGCATATTTAAAAAAATCTATATTTGCCTTAAATAGGACAATGAATCTGATTTCAGGAATCATTTACAAGTGTGATCTGTATCCTGATCAGTACCATAGTTTAAGAGGAGGCAAATGATTTCTTTGAAATAGACGATCAAAGTAAAAGGTCAAGGTCACTAGATCAAACGTCAAGGTACCAAATGAAAGCTCTGGTCATAATGAATCTCTATGAAATATCAAAACACTGTCCCCTGGGGTTAAACAGATAATAGCCAGGAAAAAGTTTTGTCCCCGTACGCCAAGGACAACAACTACAATGCCAGTAGTATCGCATTAGCTCTTTTTTGAGACAGGAATGAATTAGTTGGGTCACATCAAACAATTTTTTGGTTTTTATTTTTGGCCTAACACAAACTTTATAATAAAATGAATGTACACAAGACATTTTGCTGACAGAAAACCAATTCAGGGCATTTTAACACATGCAAGCATTTACTCCATCCTCCGAACACATACCATGTTTATTACTGTTCTCTGTCTCGGCCGCCCGAAGATGGCTTAGAGTTACCAGGACTTCCAGTATCTTCTTCTTGACGTTTTTCATAGTGACCAAAATCATCAAAGATGGAAGTTGTGTGACGGTAATTGTGCATTATTTTCAAAACCTGTTTGCCCTTCTCTGGAGGCACCTCCTGAGTGTCTCTAGAGTTGGTCACAGGCTTATTCTCATTGTTCTCCAAGCGAATGTGTCTCAATTGCGAATTTGGTACATCTTTAACATAGATCCACTTGACCTCAAACTGACCTTTCCACTTATCTTGAGCCCAGACTCCCGCACTTTTGTTGTAATCCAATGACGACATCATTTGGGCCATGCCACAGAAATGTCCTGATCCATTCACACTGTAGAACAAATACACTGGTCCTTTACTTTCACGTTCTTTAAATGCTCCATCTAGTCTTTTGTTTCCATTATCAGTACTGCACCAGATGCTATATTTAATTGAACGATGAATGTCATCCTCTGAGTAGCTCTTAATAACAAAAAACCTAGCCCCACGTGGATTTAGACTGAAATCTCGGGGGTTATATTGATTAGCAGAGCGTAGTTTTTCCAGAACAGGATGGTTTGAATTACTACCAGCAGCTGGGGCAGGTATTGGCGCCAGTCCAGCATTTCCAGAAGCATTAGACGTTTGACCCGAATTAGAATTTCCAGAATAATTATTCATTGTTCTACTACGTGGAGCAGACCAAGAACGTCCTTGCTGATTTCCACCTTGCTTATTTCCAGAATTATTCCTTTGATCCCAAGTTCCAATGTCCATGTTCTTATTTGGATTCACTGGAGCACGTGGGATAGACCGTGGCTGAATTTTGGGTTGCGGTCTAGCTGGCTGGCTAGCTATTGCTGCCCAAGACGCTTTCTTTGGTGCCTGAGATTGCCCACTAGATTGAACCGAGACCTGTGCTCCATTCTGATCAATATGTCCTGAATCATTCACTCCTACTTGCTCTACACTCTTATCACCTGAAATATTCATCCCCTTAAAACCCTGCTCAACACTATTCATTCCTGTAGGGTCTCTAGTATCAAATTCACCATTCATTGCATAAGGATCTGGGGGGATCATGTTATCTGGACGATAGTAGTCCTCTGGGTTATAACCCCGATTGTCTTTCCTAGCTGGCGCAGCATTGCTCCAATAATCGCTACCTCCTGAATATTCAGGAGTCCATCCGAATTGCGGATATCCGAAGCCACCAAAAATTCCATTATAGTCATAACTTCCAAAAGACAACATAGTAGCATCAGCACCATTTGACCAAGCAGATCCATCTCCAAGTCCTTGATTTAAATAAGGAAATGGCATAGCTTGACTGTAATAATTTGGCATGAAGGGGTCAGAAACACTGGGACTCGACATTGGGCCTGCTCCGTATCCACCCTGAAAAGATATAAATACAATTGTACACATCGGAAGATTTCATAAATAAAAATGTCTATAATACCAATTACCAATCTGTGAGTCAAAACTTTTATTTGTTGTCTAAACCAATATTAATGGGAAGTGGGAAGCAAATGATTCATATCTCTGTTACTGACCATATTATCAATACCATCCAATCATTTTCAATTTATCAAAAACTTCAATCCAATGATAAAACTGCTTTTAAACGGCTTTTTTTTAGTTCAGGAAATCAGCATGTGGTAATGGCCAACACGTTAATGCAACAAAAGGGATATGAACTGTTCAATTAAATGATCTTTATTGAAGTCTTTGATGTTGAAATAAATGCGGAATGTTTATGATTTAAGTACAGTGTATATCTGATTACACGTCATCTGTTCATCGTTTTCGCGTTGGAAGTACAGGTGTGAAATAACAGTCGTTCAGCGGAATTGCTAGCTGATTTCTATTGATAACATTTAACAAGAATGTTTACCTGTGGAATAATAAATCAGGGGTGTTTCAAAAGCATTATAATTTTTTTTTTTTCAAATTAAAAACTTGCTTAAAAGTTATGATGACAGCTTTCAATCACAAATTTTACCCATTCCTTTGGGAATGGGGCCTGGGTCTTTTGAGTTGGGAATTTAACATGTTATTGAAATTCAGAAATACACAAAACTATGTGAAAATACAAAAATCTCTTCAAATTCATTGTCATTTGACTTCATTTGAGAAATATTGACTGCAAATTGGGAGATAATGCATTGATTTTGAATTGGGAATGGGGCTTATTTTTTTTTCCCGGTTGAATATCATAAATCGGTGATGTCGTGAAATGCACAGATCATGTACAAAATGCCCGAATGAAATAGTATATCTCGTAATTCCGAGTTAAATTCATTATTGCTTAAATAAAAAGCTCAGAGATTGCCGATACAATTCTCTTAAAAATGTGTTTCATAAATAAAGTTTTACTAAAATGTCTATGGCTATCACAAGTATTGAAGTAATTTAAAGATCCGCCATTGTAACCACCTTGGCACGGACATGTAGCTTAACGGAACTTGTCAACTAGATCTATATGTATTTTTTTATTTATTTATTTAACTTGTACACAGCTTGTATTTCTCTTCCTGTCGGTTCAGTTCTAATGAAGCCTACAGATGGTTTATAAATATTAGGTCTACTGCCTACTGCACAGGTAAGGATGATTCAAGCGCTAATCGTTGACACTTAGGCCATCACCTATCAGTGCAGATTAGAGAACAATTGACGGTGTAATTGTTTTATTGACACAATTATTTTTACCTGTAATCTCAACCATGAAGAAAATCAAGACTGAAAACAATAACCGGATCAGCAGGTGGGTTCTACTGTGATGTTATGCCGTAGTAAATAATTTATTTTCATTGAGTTTTGAACATTTGTTCCCAAATCTAATGTCAGAGTCGGATACCGAATATTCCGTGTAATGACTACTTTTTATGTACATGTACATTTGTTCCCAAGCAATTCTTGTCAGATACCGAATATTCCATTATAATGAATGTCGTTGTAAAGCGGGTTTAATGTACATAGATCTAGTTAGTAGCTTAAAATCATGGCAGCATTTTGGTCTAGTGACTGATCTACTATTTCAGTGGTTGAATTTCTCAATAGTATTAAAATTTGTGTGTTTGAATTTAACAACTTGACAGACATTGTATGTATGCAAAAATACTTGCTTTTTGTTGTTATTGAGAACTTGAGTTTCAAATGAATAATCTTAATAAATCTCATATTCTTTTCCTCAAAAATAATTTTCACTTGTGGTAGGTGTTGAGTAAATCTGCCCAAGTGTTCAGTGAATTTCAAAAGCCAGTGTGCACTGTGCCAAGTGGATAATAAAATTTTCTTTAACCGTTGAGATTACCATGTGCACAAACAATTTTTTCCAATTTGACACAAATTCATATTAAAATTCCCTATTGTATTGCCAATGGCATTTTCACAAAATTGACAGAAAAAGGTCTGGTATTATTAATCAGGACATGTAAGGTACTGGTGTTATGATTTTTTAGAGTTTAATTAAGGTATTAACCATGACAATGTAAGTTACTGGTGCTATGATCTTTTTAAATAAAGGTATTAACCCTTATCCCTCCAAGCACGTATATATATAATTTTAAGTATTCACACCGTCACTGCCAAACATATACGACTGATGCTGACTCGGGCCCACTGCCAAACACGTATATATATAATACCAGGGAGTAAAACTGGCTGCAGGATCCAGGGGCAAGCCAGGCCCCTAGAAAAAAATATCTAGGGGCCCAGGTTGAAATCTAGTGGCCCAGCTAATTCTTCAGATGCTTTTATACAGAGAAGTAAAAAAAGCCCAAATTACTCTATTTTATTCAAATTTGATTGCTCTTTCTATATCACTTTTATAAATCGTGTTGCATGTAATATGTCTCTTGAATCTACATGTACCAAACAATAACAAAATCCCATCCATTTTGTTGAGGAGTGGTTCTTGTTAATTTTTTTTTTGTACTCTTTGGAATATTCTAGGGCTGGTGTCTTGCTGGGGTAATGTAACACCACATGATGAGACTTACAAGTCCAAGGAATGGTTACGAGTCAAATCACCCACCCCTACCCCAAAATGATTTTGGCACTTTGAAACTTGTAAATCAGCACTTAGTATAATCAGCGATATATATAAAGCCAATAGCTATATATATCACTGGTATAGTTAAATAAGCATCAGGAAATATTCATTTCAACACTTGGAAATATTTATCAAGGTAATGAAATGGTATTAAAAAATGTTTATCTGAAGAAAAGTTCCATTTTCAGAAATAATTTGTGAGTATAACATGCTCTCTTGATAATTATAAATAACAAATTCACGTCAGTGGAAAAAAAACATAGTTCACATATTTCATTTGCTATTGACCAAGCAGTCATTCGAAAGGAACAAAGGAGTCAAAATGGAGCTAATTGTTGTGTCATTATGGCGATAAATTACAAGATCCTAATGTTGAACAATTAACGTAATCTGCTAAAAATAGGACTACCACTCAAAAGGCCCTGAGTGCCGATATTGAAATAATTTGCTAGCAACTCTTGAAAATACAGTTAAAAAGAAACAAGTTATGAAATCACTGGGTGTCGATGTGAACAAAGTACTGATTTCACAATGTGTCAATCTAACTAGGATTTAAAAAATCATGAAACTTCAAGATTTACATGACAAAATTGTTGCGGACTAGATGATCAGAGAAGAGAAAAATAGACACACGGACATTTACGGATACGGTTGTACTTGCCATCTGGGCGATCAGCAGTGCAAATTTTGATCGCCCAGTCATAAAAATGGTCGCAAATGCGACTGGGCAAGTGTTAATTTACTCCCTGTATACAATTTCCATATACGCTATAAATACTACAGAATCCTGTGAAAAAAACCATTGATGAATATAAAAATATACAGCCATGTTCAGTCTTAATCTGATTGGTTGACACATTTTCATCACTAAAAATAAAGACAACCTTAAAAATCTCACTTCAGAGAAAACAAAAGTATTACAAATGGCGTCTGCATCACTTTGTTCACTGTACGATAATTTTGGAGCTATATTTCATAAGTTTCAACTTGGAGCAGGAAGGCGATTTCCTCAGATTTGAAATAGGAGATTTAGATGTAAATACAATGCAAGTCCTCAGAAAACTCTTAGGGATAATGCACCGACCAATAGGATTATTCTGTGCATTGACAAGGACTACTGGACCAACATTGGCTCGCTACCGGTAAACAATCATTTCACAGTGACACCAGAACTTGCGTGCTATGTACCTGGCAATGGTTATTTTTTAGATTTTATTTATTTAATGTTTAAAAAAAAAGGTGATGTGGGAAATCAAATTAAATTAATTTCAGCAAACATCTAAAGAAACAATGTCGGCTGCGTCGGTTAGTAACACTCATGCCAAGTCATGGCTAGCAACTACGGTTGCAGAAACTAAAACATTAACTGGTAATTAGCAATGATTACCCGAACTAAAAAAAAACTTTTAATAGCAATCATTCTTACTAAAATGATGTATGGATATAGAGGTAAACTTACACAAACTGACACACAATTACAAGTTAAAGTGACCAGTTCAAATTGATAAAAATTATGAATTTTAATATGCCAGTGGTGTGTATACACTAGTTTATATGTGCAGCAGTGACTGGCTGAGTAAGAATTAATCGTGTAAATGTAAGCTACTGATGTATGACTATTTAATAAAGTATTAATCAGGATAATGTAACTGATGTTAGGACTTTTTTTAGAGTTAGGCTTAATAAAGGTATTAATTATGACTATGTAAGGCCATGTAAAACTCAAAGTACTGAAAGTACTGAAATGGGTTATTATTTGGGCAAAATTGCTATAACAAAAAAAAAATTCAATTTCCAGCCTCTAAATAAATTCAAAATTAACATTCTAAATTTTATTTGTTGTATCTTCCGCACCAACTTTAAATATTGTCTGTCGTGCATTAACACTCATTTCAAAATAAAACTACTTAAATTTAAACAAAAGATGGCACTGGGAACAGGTAAAATAAATTTTTCATAGCAAAAAATGGCTGTGATTTAAAGCACATTTTTAGGGCTTGTAATATCGAATGTAAACAATCCTATTTAGGGCTATCAACATGGTACATGAACATATACTCTGCCTTGACTAAATAAATAACCAAACAACGTTCTCTATTTTGCATTAATTAACATAAATAACTGTACAGGGTGAAACAGACAGTTTAACCCATGTTTATTGTTAAATAAATAATTTTTTATCAACATAATTCGGGCCTAAAGTTGCGATGAAGCAAAATGATCTATCACCAATTTCACTTGTAACCATCAACACTTTCAGCAATGGATAAAACATTTGTTTTTGTTTTTTGGTTTTTTTTTTTAAACTTCGTTTCTGTTTGAAATCCATTAAAGACAGACCAATTACATAAAAGTTTATGTTTATACATCCCAATCTAATTGTGATTAACTTCAAAAGTTGTGTAAACACTCGACAAAGGAAATGGTGATTTTCCCCAACTTCCACAGAAAAGAGACCTGGAAATAGTAACATTCAATGTTCGAGTTACCTCTCTTTGCAATATCAACATACATACATCCGCTGAAATTGAGCCGACACTAGTTATGTAAGGCATGTGGTCACCATATAGGGTGTACAAATAAAGGGAATATGCACGGGAATCTTATTAAGGCAGGTTATGTGTAGCGATTAGTTGACAAACATGTTAATTTGATACTTTTCAAAATGGACAGGAACTTACACACACCATTTGCATAATAAGCACCTCCTACTCGATGCTATCCCCTCTATTCTGCTTTTATTTTCATTTTTCCATGGACTAGATAACAAACATATTCTTGAGAGTTCGACAGAAATTGATTTAGCTTTATGCTGGTATCAGGGATATGTAATTATTTATATTTACATTGCTGTATGCTTGAAGCTCGCTAGCTGTCAATATCAATATGATGAATGGCGGAGTAATATACTTAGGCTCAACATCACTGGAATCTTATATAGTGGAATTCCACATTTATAAATAGATCGATGAAGTTTGGTTGAAACTAACTACAAATGGTATTGTATAATTTCGAAAGGCAGAAGTAAGTAGAATCATGTGGTATTTCATTTAATGATTATTCAAACTATTGTAAACACCAAAATATTTGACTTTTCTGTAAAAGTTGAATTCTTGGGTTGGACTATATTTTGCGAATGCAACCTCCATGACCTTTTCACTGCTAACAGGATAGTCCTCGATGAAAAGTCGAAGCAAACCCATAATAGGTTGTTAGTACAAAACAACCCATAAAAATATTCTAGTTCTCAGACAATTAGCCCTCCAAAATAGGCAAGGTAGGTAGGTATTTTATTTTTATTTTTTATTTCCAAATTATTGTTTATATACCCTGGAGGCAAGAAAATAAGAAGACTTCATGTAACAAAACAAAAAAATGTCTTTTATTGAGACCATAAATAAATTGTAACAAAGAAATGTGTGATTGTCTCGTTTACTTGGTTTTAAAAATGAAATATCAACAAAAATATAAAATAGCTAAATGATTATATATTTATCAAATTATAAAAAATGTTTTGAAACTACAAGAAAATTAATTGTAAATGCATCATTATAATTATCATCAATTATTATCATTACTATTTTACAAAGCTGTACAAAATGTAACTACATGTACTATGTGTCTAAAAATCAATGCAAATTCCAAAAGCTTCATTTTTGAAAACAATAGCTATCCAATTTTATGTATTTCATTAAAACTTTTATTTACAGTAACTAATTTTACTTTTATCATTCACCTACATTTAATTCAGATTTTAAAACTTTTATACACTATATAGTGTTACATGTATCATCATTTTAACACATCCTGAAATTCAGTTTCGTTCAGTATCAGTTCTTTCATTTAGAAAGCAACAGCAGAAAACAAATGATGTGTTCTGTGACATTTTCGGGCATGAGGTAAAGAATTACATGTTGAATTGTCAATAAAATAATTATTTTAGTTTCTAATTGGGTTTTAGAAATGCATTTTGAACTACAAATAGAAGGAAATGGATCATTTTTTAAACTTAAGCCTTTTGAAATGACTGACATTTTTACTTGCTGCACGGCGGTGATTTTTTTTACGGAATGTGAATAAATTGGTTTCATCGGCGATTTCTTTTTTTTGTGCATGGCGGTGTCTGAGAACCAGAAATATTTTTTTCCTTGGCCAAAGGTACTGATTCAGATCGTGTTTCTAGATCATTACACTTTTTATTATTTACTTTTATTCGTCACCTGTATATAACTTGACTTTGATCAGTAGCCACTTGATGTACTTGTTGACTAAGTTAAACCCTTTGTAAAGACACTTCAACTAAAACAACATAACATTTTTTTAATACCTTCTTGTTCATCATAACTATGCACCATGTTTAATTGCTGCATGTCCTGCAGTCAGAATAACTTTAATACTATGTTTGTACATGAAAGGTGAGATCATGAAATAAATTACCCTAGCACTAGAAATCCTTCATTCCAGTATATTTACATTTCCCACAGCAGTTTCCCATAGACACAGTATTAATCTAGATGGCGTTCATATCGGCTATATCTGAAGTTCCACATATGACTTCACACAATGATGTAGCTTCACTCATAACATGACATCACACCGAGAATATTTCATTCAGAAAAACTCTTTATTACTGTTCTACCTTGAACTTTGCTGTTCCATCATAATGAGACTGGTCACATATAAGGCAATATATATTGGATTCCTTTATTTTGGTTTTTAATTTGAAAACTATTCATGGTGGGTGCCATGACTAACTATCTGTCACCAAAATGGCATCCATATTGACAATAAATGCACTGACAAGCATTTATTCATCAATCAAAAAGAATGGATTAATTTTTTTTCAAAAAAAAAGTTTAAAATTTTTAAATGTGTAATACATGAGGCACATCTGACATCAGATCGTTAAAGGTGACCCAAATCAATTCAGTTGGCACTTAAAATATTGATCAAAGGATTTTTAAAGATTTGGAATGACAGTCTACATTACTTACTTGATGAGCTGGTTGTTGTAGGTAAGGTTCAAATTCCTCGTCCTTAACAGTTTCCTTTACGGATCCATTTGCCACTGTTTAAACAAAAATATTAATTTGAAATGACAATTGAAAAAACATGATATTTGAAAAAACTAATAACTGTAGATGTTATTATTAGATAAAATATAGATATGTGAAGTACAGTGTAAAAATTGATGTACACAAATGAAGCTTTCACTGTATACTGCTTGGTAGACTTAATTTCAGAATCCACAGGATTGGTTTAACAACTGACAAAAACACCAACTTAGCTGCTGAGTTATCACCAAAAACTAGGATGCACAATTTGTAATAAAAAACATGCAACTTCCTTTTTGACAATGTACATAATTTAGTTTCCAATTGCAACTTTCTTTTTGTCACTGTAATTTCCAATTGTAAGAGTGGACCTTATGTCACAAAATATTCTCAATATTCATTTAACTTTACAAGAGACTGTGCTCCTATGGACGTGGGGAAATAAGTAGTGGAGGCATAGCACCATGTCGAGTGAATAGGCACATCCAATTAAACTCATTATTGTAAGCAAAACATGCAATTTGAGCTTGCTAATTTACTGATGAGGCTTCACCTAGTTGATTTCCTCCAATTTTTAAAGGTGTTTTACACCACACTCAACAATTTTTCTATATATGGTTGCGGCCAGTTTTTATTGGTGGAGGAGAGAACCTGGTAACAATGTACCAAAGAAGAGACCAACGACCTTCCTTCATTAGCACACAATAATTGTAAATCAGAAGTCCCAGGTCAAAATCCTGACAAAAGCAGGATAGGCAAAAGTCAATAGCCAGATGCCAAGATTCCATGGTAAGCCTGGAATCTGAAAATGGCTCAACAACTAAATGTTGAAGAAAAAAATCAATTCAATGAAAATAACTTGTTCAAACACAAAAGGTTTGAACTGCAACAAGAAGGGCAAGGAAAAATCACAAGTGCTTAGGCCTACTACTAAGTTAGACTAACTTGACCAGTGCTCAAACAAATTTTTTTGTAATTTACATCTCAGATAGTGCATTGATTAAAGTAGATAAATTTTGGGGTTATGGCAGACACAAGTTGAGTATTTTCCATAATGCGTGAACCATGTGACTTTTCAAATGTATTTGTGGCAGCTGATACCAAAAATAATCAATTGTAGATGCAAATTTTTGTTATATTTCAGTTGATACGTGATATTAAAACTTCGTCCCGTTTTAAGATGCAGTAATATTTATTTTCAGGTAAATTAACATGGTTAAATGGAAATAGATAAACAGAAAAAAGTTTTCAACAATTTTTTGTTCGATTTTGGCATGAATAATCGTCTGCAGAAGTTTAAGTTATATCATTTGAAATTGAATTCTCCTAACCGGGAGACAGATAAGTCAGATGATATCCCATAATTATGTCACCCTTTAGTCGATCAGACTCCTTTGTATAGAGTAGGAAACGGTAAATTTGTTGTTTGAGCACTTTTCCCATTCAAGCACAGAGAGGCTTGGAAGTTACGCAAATGTATCCCTTATCGACCCTCTGTGTATAAATAAATGTGACCTTCACATGTAAATAAACTCATGAAATAGCCTCACTTGGAAGTAGTATATATAGAAAGGAAGAGAGGACACACATTCTGGGGGTCTCGTAGATTTACAGCCTTTCTCAACCCAAATTTTGCCCAGGTGACTTATCTTTTACCCTATGTGTCTTATAGTAATATTATTGTTGCTATACTTTGACATTTTACAGCTTATCTACTTTTAAATGCGATATTTGTTCACTTGAGGTGACGAGTTGCCATGACAAGGGTCAGATTTATCTACCGTAATTTATCTAATTAAGGCGCCCTTTTTGGGGTATTTCAGATTCATTGGCACCTTAATTTGTGTCAAAAACTAAAATTCAGTTAATCAGGCGCCTTAAATTGGAGTTTCGTCGATCTGAGTTTTGAAATCAACCTCAAGTATCCATGCAACATTTCGATGATAAATACTGTCTAGATGTTGTTTGTTTATTTTAATTAGTTAATCCAGATTATCATCAGCTACCAACATCTATAAAAGTGAAATATTTCTGTGAATAAACATTCCTTTTATGTTGTTTTATTTAGTCTACTGCATGATGAAAACGACTCATGAGTCCACGCTGTCACTCGGAATTATACTCTGTTCTTAACTCTTACTGATCCATAATCAACCAAGTTTGTCATATTAAATACACTTCTTTTTCATCATGCTGGTGTAGTTAATGTAGCCATTCTTAAATTCATTGATTTAGCCTGGCTCATTGATCGGTGAAGTATGATTGGGCCAGGAATCCAGGCTAACACTAGATGAAATCATCCGATAAAAGTGTTTTCAGAACTTTTTAAGTATTATCGCACGAAAGACACGATTTCGGAACTTTCCAAGTATAATTGTTTTGTATTGTGAAAAGAAAGGTTGCTGTTAATACACACACCGATTCCTTACAACAATAATATATTGGGAGTTATTCCCCTTCATATAACTCTTTTGTAAAGAGAGACGCCACTATATAAATGATTACTCGCATGACCCAATTTATTGATATCGCATGGATAACAGAGAGATTCCCGTAGGAAGAGTATTTTCAAAAATTGAAGGGACCAAACAAAGAAAAAAGTATGTAGAAAAGATAAAGGATAAACTTTTTTCTCTTTAAATTATATCAGTTAAATATTTCTATTTTGACAACTGCTTGCTTTTCAAATTTTGAAATTCATGACCTAATGTGGCTCAAACTATAGCCGCCTGAAGAGAAAAAATATCACATTTAAAAGTAAATAAGCTGTGAAGTATCATAGTATGGCAATAATATGAGACACAAAGGTTAAAGGTAAGTCACATGTGCAAAATTTGAATCACAAAAAAGAGGGGACCCCCCAAAAACCGAGTCCTCTCTTCCTCCCTATATATAGTACTTCCAAGTGGAGCTATTTCATCAGTTTGTATACATGTGAAGGTCACATTTATTTACACACAGGGGGTCGATAAGGGATACATTTGCATAACTTTGAGCCTCCGTATTCGAGCAATGGACGCTGGTCAAGCAAGTCTACTTTCTGTACTAACTACATGCACAGTCTTGCCCTCCATTATGACTCTTAGCCATACATTTTCCAAATGCATGCGTGCGTTTACCCTACAATTCGATTTATTTACAGTATTGTAAACAACTTTTGATACTAAAATGTGAA
>BROG01000324.1:692500-800759 GCA_030159075.1 Atrina japonica | reverse complement strand
GCATTTGGGTAGATGTAGACCTAAGTTGGTTTTTTGGGGGGTGTCATAATTTATATTTGTAAATGTAGCAGGTAAAAATATTCATAAACTACCAAGATCTTATCTGAAATACCTAGATTAAGACTGGGGTAGACTTGGGGTATAAGCTGATTAATAGAATCTACCCTACTTTGACGGCTTCAGAGTATGACAAAGGAATCTCACTCTGAGGGTAAGATTCTTGAATGGCGAATCCGAGGCTTGCCGAGGGTTTGTCATTCAAGAATCTTATCCCAAAGATTGAGATCCCTTTGTTATACCCTCGAGGTTGGGGTTGATTATTTTTCTCCCATGTTTAAAATACATGCAGGCCCCTATGTATGTAGATCTAAACAAATGAAATCTGACATTATGCACTGCATTGTAGACGTCACAGACACCGTGCATCATTGAAATTGTATTGTGACGTCATGGCGCGTGTAGCTTGTCAATATCCAAGGGGTTGACAAGAAGTCATTCATCCTTAAAACGAAGAAAAAATCTGTGAACAATGGGAGAAAAAAAAACTGTCCCAAGTTTTGTCTCAAGATCTAATGTATTACGACTTAGGACATACGAGTTCTTGGTAAAATGGGCCCCGGTGCTTTCAGAAAATAATTCTTCTTTACATAAGTAGCCAACAACATGTTTTACCCTTTTTGTACGGGGAAAATTAAACTGTTGGACAAGAAGGGAATTGACACGTTAGTTTAACTATCAATGATAATTGTTTTGTCACTTCACTGACCTTCAGAACAAAGTCGTTCATTTCGTGTAGCGGTCCCCTGTAGTCCGGCTTATTGACCCAGGCTAAAATAAAACAAAATAAATAAATAGATAAATAAATAATAAATAGATAAATGATTAAATAATTAACTGAATGGATAAGTTGATGAAAAAAGATAAGTAATTAATGAATTAATAAATAATTAGAAAAATGTGTAAATGAATAAGGAATAGATAAATAAATAGATAAATAAATAAATAGATAGATAAATAAAGAAATAAACATAATTATACAACAACCTGATTATCAGAGTTAAAGTACAACATGTATGGTGGCCCCTTTGTGCTCTGTCGCTGTAACATTATTGTTTCGCTCTGTGTTCTGTGATAACCACTGTACCTAAGTTTAAACTGTTTATTTTACAACGATTGACAAAGAAGTTAACGCAACTTCTAAAAGTTGGCGCCGATGCTGGCGTGCGGGGGTGATTTGCTGTGGGAGGAAGCCGAAGAAAACCCACTTGTCCGAGTTGGCTACCGCCATACCACCTCACGTACTCCCCTGTCAAATCCAAAGACAGAACTCGGGTCGCATTGGTGAGAAGCGAGTGCGCTAAACACTACGCTAGCCGGGCACCCTAACCACGGTACCTAGAAATGGCCTTCTACCAGATTATTGTTACGCACTAGACTCTAATTGATTATTAGTAAGATAACGTTTTTAACACTCAACAAAACATTGCAGTCACGATATAATATATATATATATATATATATTAATACTCTTGGTTCAGCAATTATTGTCATATCTATAATTTATTTATCCATAATTTCATACACGTAAATAATTACTTTCTAATTTCAGTTTTTCAAGCTCACGACGCTCCAGAAAAAAGGAAACAGCAGAAATAATCGTCAAGAACATTTTTTCCTGAAATAGATAAAAAGAAATTAAAAACTTTTCGAATGAGATGTGTGCACAAATCTGAATAATATATAAGCGACGATCAACAAGAACATGGCTGTCCATTACTATGGGTGGACGAAAAATGTCATCCCCCTTTTTTTCTCTTTGTCCATGTTTCAAAATAGGCCTAATCATAATCATTATGTCTTTTACATTTGAATAATTCAGAATTCCCCCTTACGTACTTTAATTTAGCATACTTTAAAAATTATGAATATGTTGACTTAGTTTGTTTTGCCTCGGACTGAAATGTTGTCATTTCATTGGATATTAAGAGTCACATGACTGCCGTCCATGGTTCTATGGACAGTCAGTAGCAAAAATAGTCAGCAATGTTGAATGAAACGAAACGCCATTCTTCGCACAGTGACAATTGAAGTCATTTCCTTAAGGAGAATATTGTCCTCGGCAAAATTTAACAGTTATTAGGTTTGTTACTGACCGTCCATGAAAATATGTCAGGTTGAGCCTCGGCTTTGCCTCGCCTGCCATGGACTTGATCAACCGGCCATATTCCCGTGGACGTTCAATAACAAACCTAATAACAAATAATGCCTAATTTAAATCATTATCAAGAAACTATGTTAATTGTGGACCCCAGGACTTTCTAGCTGGATGTACCAATTTGCCTGTGGTACGTCATCTGCATGAACTAAGGGGTAAATGGACCCTTTTTTTGGGACAGGGTCCTGTACCTTCCATTGGGGAATTTCACATCTCAATGGACCGAATTGGATAAAAGGTAACTATGGTCATTTAATTCATAAGAGTAAAGACACAAAACTTGTCATTCATTTAGCTTCTCTTATCTAACTGACAACATGGATTTTATACTACTGAATTCTCTTTTATTGACTGATACTGAATGTGGCCAATATGGGGAATATAATTGGGAAATTTTGTTTAACAAAATTGCGAAAAGGTAATAGATTTTGCATTGGGAATTGGTCCTTTTACAGGACCAGCATGTTGATGATATTAACCCCTGGAAATATCATTTTGTTCTCTCACTCTCCAGGAGTATCATGTTCCCACTCACTCTTCTGTCTTGAAAAATGGTTTGGTTATGACGCTTCAATTCACGAGGTACCCCGTTTTGATTCAAGCGAGAATAATAACGAAACGGACAGTTATTTCTTTATCATCCATTTTATTTAAACAGGCCATCGCAGTATACAGACCCATGCCAAAAGTGACAAAATCCACATATCTATATAAAAATTTTTATCCATCTTCATCTGATATTAGCTTTAAACTCCATTGAAACTTTATTTCAGAGAAGCAATGATTTTTCTATGCTGATTTCTTGACGGCACATGCTAGACTCTATGAACAAAGAAAAAAAAATGTTTCCGGGTGCAAGTTTTGTCTGTCACTTACAAAAAGATCTACTTGCTGTTTTGATGAAAAGAAATTGACACAGTCCAAACCAGTTTAGAAAGATAGTCCTTGAACTTTGATACAAATGTGCAAAAGTTTACAAGATTTTATTGAATACATAAATTGGGTCAGTAAATTTCTAAAAGTTGATTTAGCATTGAAAGCTATTAGTTACTAACGTTATTTAGTTGACTCGCTTTTGCCATGGTGCTGTATAACTGAATAATAGATATAAGTGTCACACAAATAAAAAATCTGCCGTAAAAATCATGTTTAAACCTTGACGAATAGTTTGGGTATGACGCGTCAGTTCACGAGGTTACCCCAAATTTAATCTGTGTATCCATTTATTTATTTTCCAGTTTACTTTGGAAATTACAGTACATACATTCGATTCGCGACTGTATGATTGAAAAACGCATAATTGTCTCGTAAATCACATTTAATTTGATTTTTACAGTAGATATTTTAACCCCAATGCCATGTAGCCGATATCCCTTGTCTTACCTTCTGTACTGATCAGTCTATATAGATTGAAGAATGTTTGAAAATGATCTTTTTCCACTCACAGAGCGGCGACTTGTACACAGAGTGTGTGGTACTGTGGTAGTATAACTGTGGTCGTCTAAGGAACTATCGTCGAGCGATACTTATTATGACGTCACAGGGTCACGTCGATGTTGACGGAAGTTTGGCGGGCTTGTTCCATTAATATGACGTTGTTACGGGTTGATACTAAACGAAGAAATCTGAAGTACTCTAGATTTTTGCGATGTTTAGTGAATGTTAAGTTGTATTTACTTAGAAACAATTAATACAATATAATTAACTTACATTTATGTATTTTTATAGCCAAACATGAATTTTATAGATTTTATAGATATGGAAGCGGACTAAAATAATCATAAGTTACGCTATTTATAGACGCACTTCTTTGCGTAATGTGTTTTGGTCAAACTCTTGTTCCGAATTACTCTTAAACAATTTATCTAATTATTAATTTTTGTTGAATAAATATATTTTTTTTAAATTCATTTATCATTTTATACCAACCGTTTTTATTCCTGTCGTTTTAGATATACGTCGTTTCAAGATGGCGTCTGCTACAATTTTTATTCTAGTGGATCGTGGATATTAAAAAGAACTGAATAATTCGATCGTTATACACATTAATACCGTAAAATTTGTAATATTTGGATCGCCTGTGGTATAGATATTACGATTCTGCTATTTTTTCAGAGACAAAATCACGAATAGTGAAAACAAAGCTAGACTTCACTAGGGTTCTTCAGATTTCTTCATTTAGGGTTGCCGGATGTTAATACGGGATCAGATCATTAATCCGACAGCCCATTTTTTCGACAGCCCATTTCTCCGATAGCACATTATTCCGACCAATTGCAAAATTCCAATGGTTTCTTTCTATCGTCTTCCAACCCATGTTTCGTCTTCCAACCCATGTTTATCATGGTACAACCCATGTTTATTATGGCATATAGAAAGCAAACTTCGAACTTAATTTGTGTAAACTTGTGTTTCGTATTCTCGAAATATATTTTCCCGACCATGTAATAAAAAATTTGCGTGTCATAAATACGCCACCGTACGATAAGACTGCGTAAAGACACGATCGTGACATGATCGCATAAATTTCGTAGAGCACTGAAAAACTGACAGAAACATCTTATTATGGTACCGAAAACATTTTAATTTCAAACGACATTGCACTGCCACAGAAAATAGGCCTGTAAGTTTAACCCATCAACGCGTGTACATGTTAAAATTTGTACGACGTGGCTATAGTTAACCGCTGAATGGTTATTTTTTCTATGCTAAAAATGTCGTTTATTAATTTCCAATTTTGTAAAATGATAATGAGAACATGACTATATATCATTTTAAAAAATCATTTATTTCATATAAAAATTTGGTTTGGTAAATTAGAAGTTATAAGAAATTATTCAATTCCCTTAAGTAATATTTAACATAAGGTACTTTTATATAAAACAAATAATTTCTAATAATTCTGAAATTAATTGAAAACTAATGTTTTTTTTTCTTCGTGACAACAATATACCTGGGTCAAGCCTCTGTGGTACAAAATACAGTCGTGTCAATTGTTCTATGATAAAAAATGTGACAAATATGTAGACATTTTATTGACCCAGAAAACGGGTCATTTTTCAGCAAGTATTGATAACTTTTATACGTGTCCGAGTATGCATGATTTCTACGTAGAATTATGGCCCCATGTTTTTTTTTCTATGTTGTTAGAACTTAGTCACGCCATCGGTGTAACCATAATTCTTGTGTTATTATTAAAATATGTCGGTGTCATATTATCCAGCGCATCCATGAAATAATCAATATTGTCGGAATAATGGGTCTTTGGAGTAATGGGCTGTCGGAATAACGGGTCGTCGGAATACTTCTAGGTACTCGTTATTACGGGCGCAATCCGACACAAAGAACAAAAAAGAGTCGATGTAGATCTGTTGATCGGCATCCATGTATGTTTCATCAAAAGAAGAAATTCTTTACAAAAAAAAAAAAAAAAAACATAAAAAAAAATAACAAAAAAGAAAGGTCGGGGTAGAATTTCAGCCCCATGGTCTGGTTAGAGACGCAATTTCTTTAATGAAAATATGTTTTACTACATATCAAGAAATTTTTAACAGACTGAATACCCATGGCGTTGAATGCGAGTTGGTCTCACAACCACGATGGTCTTAGCCTTTCAACCCTACAGACCATAATAAACTGCTCTACAACAATACATAATAGCATACCATTTAGATACATAGCTGTGAAAGGATTAGCTGAGGTTCTACTGTAGATTTCTGACTAGGAGCGCTTGTGATCTGACTATTTGAATTAAACAGATATGCCCTAAAGCTGTTGGCTACAGATACAGCGGTCGAATAATTCCGGAATTAAACCGCGTGTTTCTAAATCGGATCACACATTTACAGTTTTATATGTTGTTTCCGTTTTCCACAAGTACCCGTGCACTTACTGAACTAGTGCATCTTCCATCCCAAACATATTATGAGTGCACTGGGCTAGATGTCGTAGAAAGTCATGCAGATTTGAGAAAACATTCGTATTATTTGTACAGGTAAGCATCTGGTATAAATACTGTCAAACAGTTTCTTCTACAGTGTGTGTGATTCTAGTTTCAGTTTAGATCCGATCCTAAACTGGATCAGTGGATGAGGATAAATCATAAATGTAAATGATTTCCGGAAATAGGTTAAATGGAAAAAAAAAAAACCCATTATTTTCCAAAACCGATTGGAATATTATTTCATAAATAAATAGAAAATGAATTCTGAAAATTAAACAGAAAAATGACATACTTTGATACCCTTTTTTTTGTTTACATGTACATTTACTGATTTAGGCAGGGCTATTGTGTTGCCCCACCAGAATCCCTTGTCAAGCCTCCATAGTTTTATTAGGGAAAATCTGGATTTCGGTGACCAGCTCGAGTGAAAAGAATTTTAAATAATAAATACCTGGATCATTTCCAGGTATCTCTGAGATTGAAACACACTGTCATTTGGTCACGTTTTTAGGTACTCAACACCATCGATATTTTACATCTTACATATGCAGATACTCCCAGCATATGTATCTAGTTTTTCAGATAAAATCTAAAGATTTTTTTATTTCATTCAGTAAATTTCGTTAATACAAATTTAAATTATTATCCTATTCAGGTAATTTCTGATTGTTATCTTTATGATGTAAGAAGCGTTCTGATTGGCTGTTGTCTCTCAGTCACTGTAAAATTTTGCATGCAAGTGTTTGATTATGACTTATGTGCAAGCAAAACGTACGAGATGAAATAAAGTTTAGCATGCAAAAACGTCTTTCACATTAAAAGTCACTACTTGCATGACTTTACCGCTTTAAAAGTGATTTTTAAGGTGAAAGTTTTGATCGCGTATGTTCATCCGGTTTATGACCCAAACAGTCTTTCATACATTGGGGTCTGGTTACACAGCCCATTCCGAAAACAAAACAGCTTATATTTGTCCCAGAAAATGCAAAAATCCTTATTTTGGAGTTTCAAATTAAATCATAATTTACATGTATAATTCAGTAAAATTTCTGTCCTGATTTTAAGTTACTTATTTCAAAACCTGATTTTACGGAAAAAAAAAGTAACTTAAAATCGGGGCAGAAATTCTGCTCTGAAAATTGGTTTTTCTGTTTTTGTTTAAACATCATATCTTTTTCATATGTATAATGAAAAAAACAATATATATGTTGGCTTAATTAAACACACAATGAATTTGAAAATCTGAAATGTTCAAATGGTTTATTTTTATTTGGGCATTGGGTCTAAAGCAGGGATATGCCAAAGTAGGCTATATTGCCCAACCTTGGATCCACCCATGTAGGTGACCATGAGCATTTATTATTTCATCCCAGCCAAGTTTCTTCAAAATCCAATGACTCCCTGTTTTTTTTTTTCTTTGATTTGGGCTTGCTGTCTTTTTTGTTTTTGTCTTTTTGTTTTTTTTAGAAGAAGTTGTATTACCTGCATTAGCATGATTAGTGCACCGTTTTTTTCAACTAAATATTGGGCTTTTTGAAAAATCACTTTGTATCTTTTTCTCATGGGCAGGTTTTGAACCCAGAGTTTGATAAACAATATTGCATTTAACTCATCTACTTTTTGATTTACCCTGAGAAACATTTTTGTTTTTGGTTTTTTTTGGACTCTACTTGAAATCAATGTGACACATGTCGGTTCAAATGTATCGTGGGCGGTTTGGGTGGGGGAGGGAGAGGTGTGGTAGGGGGTTAACAAGGGGGAGAAAACAATAAAATCACACAAATTCGTTTGGGAATGGAACAGAGAAAATCTCAAAAGAGACATCAAAATTGTAACAAAAATTTGACGGGTTTGGTTGGGTGGATTTCAGAACAAATTTTATTCCCGCAAATCTTCAATTCAGTTTTGCCTTTCAAATTCGGGGTTGTGGGGGGGGGAGGTAGGGACATGTATTACATGATTAGGGGCGGTGGAATGATTTGATTTTTTGTTTTACATTTGTGTTGTTTTGTGTTTTAGTTGTGTTGTGTTGTTTTGTTTTTCGCCATACTTAACATGTTTGGTGTTTTGTATCCTGTTCTGTTTTTTTTTTTTTATTTTTTGCCCTGTTTCTACACTTTTTGTCGTTTGGTTTTAATTTATTTGCTGTGGCTTGTTCTGTTTTGGGTTGTTGTTTGCTGTTTTTCGTGTGATGTTTGATTTGCTTTGGTTTCTTTTTGTTTTTGGGTTGGTGTTTTGTTTTTTGTTTGTTGGTTCAGTCATATGTGTCGGCAGTCGTGTTTTTTTTGAGGGTTTATTTCGTTTATTTTTTTTTTTGTTTTTTTTTTTTTTTTGGGTTTTTTATTTGTTTTTTTTTTGTTTTTAGTGTGTGTGTTTGTTTTTTTGTGTTTTTTTTTGTGTATGTTCTTCTGTTTTTTATCGTTTTTATGTTTTTTGTTTTATGCGTTTTTTTTTATTGGTGGAGGTGTGTTTGCGTGGGTTTGTTGGTTTTTCCGTTGTGTTGGCTGTTTTGGTGGGCCCCCTGTTGTGTTTGGTGGTGGGGGTGGAGAATGTGCTCTTTGGCTTTATTTTTTTGGGTTGTCTTCCCCTTTTTACCCGGTAAAGCGGCGTGATGGGGGGCCGGGGGGAGGGCGTTGGGGGTTGGGTGGGGGGGGGTTTTGGGGGGGAGGGTGGGGGGGGGCGGGGGGGAGTTTCTGGACGGAGGGCGAGGGGGTGGGGGTGTGGGGGGGGGGGGGAGGGGGAGAGGGTTTCCTATTTTTTTGTTTATTGTGTTGTTTATTTGGTTTTTTTGTGTCTTTAGATCTGCGTTTTTTTTTCTGTGTCCCTCCTGGTTTTTGCTTGTTTTTTTTGTTTTTTGATTTTACACTTTGTTTTGGTTGTTTTGTTGAGTGTCTTGAGAAGAAGTTGTATTACCTGCATTAGCATGATTAGTGCACCGTTTTTTCAACTAAATAATTGAAAAATCACTTTGTACTCAGAACCCAGATATAAACAATATTGCATTTAACTCATCTACCCCTGAGAAACAATGGACTCTACTTGAAATCAATGACACATGTCGGTTCAAATGTATCTTTAGGGGGTTAACAAGGGGGAGAAAACAATAAAATCACACAAATTCAATGGAACAGAGAAAATCTCAAAAGACATCAAAATTGTAACAAAAATTTGATTTCAGAACAAATTTTATTCCCGCAAATCTTCAATCAGTTTCTTGTTTTCAAATTTTGTACATGTATACATGATTTGATTTGATTTTTTGTTTTACGCCATACTCAACAATTTTTCAGTCATGTGATGGCGTCCAGTTTTTATGTTCTTCTTCGTTGTTGGTTTCTTTTTTATTGGTCGTTGTTTTTTTTTTTAAAGGAGAAACCCCTTTTTACCCGGGTAAAAACCACCGACCTTCCGCAAGAAAACTGGCAAACTTTCCCACTTAATTCGAAATGACCCTAGCGGGATTCGAATGTATACATGTACCTTATTGTTAATTTGAAATGTAAATGATAAACTACATGTGTATTTAAACTTCTATATAATGTATTTGTGTGGCAGTGTTAATTACATGTGCAAAATGTATATGGTGCTACTACTAGTTTGAGGTAGTTGGGTTTCCCCCTTTAGCTTGATTGGTAGAGCATCGGACTTGTAATCCAGGTGTCCCAAGTCTGATTCCATGCAGAGGCACCCACATGCATGTAGGGACCTGGGTTTATTCAGGTAACAAAGTGAAAGTGATTATGTTTGAATCATCCCACAGGTGGCTTAGAGCACCAGACTCTTAAACCTGGGGTTCCACGTTCAAATCCACGCAGAGGCAGTATTTTTTCTATGTTACATGTACATTAGAATATAAGAGCATTAATTTACTAGATTCCTGGTAAATGACGTCAAAAAACAATCAGTTACTATAACAACATCTATGTTTTTGCGGTTATCTGTATCATTTTACACCTCAAAGTTACAGGACTGCAGTTAATGTGAAAGGGTCTATTGTGATAATTGCATTCAATATGAAATTTCAGAAATTGAAAAAATACAATTTGAAAGGGGGGGGGGGAGGGGGGGGAGAGAATCAATACCAGGGCAAGCATTCGTGTTCATATTCTGAAATTTAAAATTTTAGACCCAATTGAACTCATTCACCCCTACAGACACATTTGGACTGGTCTTAATCATTGATTTACAAAAGAGTCCACTGTTTTTCAGTTGTTGATAAGTTTTTTTGTTTATTGGTATTTATCGTCCCACTCAAAAATCTTTTCTGTCATATTGAGCATCACCAATGCCAGTGAAGGGCTTCGAATTTGGGCCTATGCTCGGCACGTAGGGTCATCGAGCAGTGGGGATTCTTTAAGTTTAACGTGCAGACACCTACTGTGACACAGGACCTCAGTTTTTGCTGTCTCAGTCCAAAGAACAGGAAACCAACCTGGCTGGGCTCGAACTCATGACCTCACAGTCCAAATGTGTCTTTAGGGGTGATTGGGTTAATACCAAATGTGAATGTCATGGTGAACATACCGGTTAATTAGGAAATTTTTGCTCAAAATTGGGAAAAAATAGCAGATTCTGCATTGGGAATGGGGCCTTTTACTAGACCCAGATGTATGTTGATTATTATTAATCCCTGACATGACAAGTAACACTTGACATGCATATACATGTATAAGCAACAGTAAGGTAAATGTAGTTTTGAGTTTATATCTACATGTACATGTAAATATGGCTAATTTGTATTGCCGAATGGCTAATATGGTATTTAAACAAGAGCCGGCCTGGCTCAGTCTCTCGACTCTGGATCGTGAGGTCATGAGTTTGAGTCCCGCCGGCAGCAGGTTGGTTTCCTCTCTCCATATGAGTGAAATATTATTGAGTGGCACATTAAACAACAATAAACAAACAAACAAACAAACAAGTATTTCAACAAAGGTGAAAAATATTGTGAGAGTTATCATCATCTATGCATTGTCACTCCAGAAGGCTCTACTCCGTAAAATCAGAAGATCAGGTACAGATGTAAATCAGTGGCACCTTCAGCTAGACGCCTTTTTTATACAGTAATACCTGCTTAAGTGACCACCTGTGTATAAAGACCACCTGGTCACAAAGACCAGTTTTTTGCTGTCCCAAACAGTACCATACATGTACAAATCAACCTCTTATACAAAGATCACCTTCCTACATGTATAAAGACGGGTTTTCTTGTGTTCCTAAGGAGGTCGTTATATACAGTGGAACCTCATTATTAAGACAATCTACATGTAACTGACTGACTCAAAGTGGTATGATAAGTGAGGTGATCTCTTAAGTGAGGTTCTCTACTTATTAAATATTTATCAAGGGACTGATATCTTGTGGTCTGAAATGCAAAGTGGTCTTCTAAATGAGGTGGTCTTTAGGTAAGGGTCCACTGTACAAACCCACTGTACAAGTCTCACTGTACATGTACTTAAACTTGTTTGAAGTTATAAACAACCTGAAACGCATTTGAGTCACAAACCATAAACCATGTTGAAATGGTTTAAACTAAGCCATGAAAAGTCATTTAACCATAAAAATGTTTTAAACCAGGACCCAGTTAAACAATACTTTGTTAGATTTAACTTGAATTTACAAATGTTAAGCCAATAGGCTAACCATACATTTAGGTTAAATTTAACTTGAAGTTTACCAATGTTAAGCCAATAGGCTAACCATACATTTAGGTTAAATTGAACAGTGGATTGTGCAACTGGAACCTGGGTAATAGTTAACAGTAAAAATGGCCTGTAATGTTAGATTTTCAAGACCCACATTTAACTGATTTATAATTATTGATGTTTCTTGCCTATACATGTAATCTTTTCTCTCATTGTATTGGCCAATAGGCTTTGTATTTTTTCCAAGTGCTCCGGAGTCGACCTGGCTCAGCCGGTAGCGCACTTGACTCTTGATCATGAGGTTTTGAGTTTGAGTCCAGCATGTGGCAGGATGTTTTCTGTGTTTCGTATTGAGACGGTAAAAACCGAGGTTCCGTGTCACAGTAGGTGTGAGCACGTTAAAGAACCCTCGCTCCTCAATGGCCATAAGTGCCGAGCATAGGCCAAAAATTGAAGCCCTTCACCGGCATTTGGTGATGTCTCCATATGAGTGAAAGATTCTTGAGTGGGACGTACATGTAAAACAACAATAAACAAACAAAAAAATATTTCAAAAAAATATTTTTTGAGTGGTTCCATTCCGTCATGGTTTGTTATAATAGTATGCATTTTAAAGAAAAAACGTGGAGATGTTGACGACGACGATAATCATTTTGTTTGATGATGATGATGATGATGATGATGGTGGTGGTGATGGTGATTTTATGACAACGACGATGGTGATGGTGAAATTTATATTATCATCATCATTTCTATAATCATTAATATTATCATTATTATTATTATAATTATTATCATTATTGTTATTATAATTATTATCATTATTGTTATTAGGGACCATATCATTATCATATAAGGGTCAATTTTCGATGCTCAAAATCAGATAAACATCAAAATATCACAGAAATCAAGCACTTTTACTATAGAAAAGGGAAATAGGAAACAAACAAATAAATCCAAGTGCTCTGCATTATTAAGGCCGTTTAGACTCTTGATTTTATTCCATAGTTTGCTTTTCAGAAGTTAAAGTTTTTTATCTTAATTTTCAGGTATTCACAATGAGTGAAATTGATCATGATGAATTGGAATTCTGGGAGCAGCCATATTGTCTTGAAAGGCAGATCAAGCCAATGGACATCATTAAATTCAAAATTACCGGCGGATTTTCTCATATTAGTTTTTATATCACTACTAGTAAACCGGAAATGTTGACCCACAAACAAAGAGGGCTGTTGACCAGCTCGACTGAAGACAGGCTAACTTTAAAAAGGAAACACTGCAAATATGTCGGACACATACGAACTTTGAAACATTTCACCGTAGTTTACAAACCGACAGGTGAACTACAGATATCTACATCAACTATGAATGTCATTACGAGCCTCGAAAAATTTCAAAATGAAAAAGGTGTGTGGTTGGTGTTCATGTCCAATTTTGCGGACGTTTCGATCATGGAGTTTGACACTTTGCAAACCACAGACCTAAAGCGGAGTATGTCTTTGCATGTTCCGAATTCCTGTAATGATGACATAATTTCCGTCTCGGTAGCCAGTTGTCAAACGGAAGATTATGTACAAATGGTGGATAATGCCACTCAAGTGGATAACAACTGTCTTGAAGTCGTGTCGCAAATGGAGACAAAGCAGCTCAACGGAAATGAGAAAGAATTGCAACAAAAAATTTATCATCTTGAAAAACTCAATAAAGAACTTGAACTGAATATCCGAAAGCTAATGAAAGCTTTACATAACAAAGTTGAGAATCATGTGTTTGAGGAGAAAATACAAGACCTATCAAAAAGGTTAGATGAGACTCTCGGTAACCCATCAAAACAGCACAGAGAAGAAAAGTGGAAGGAAATTATTCGACAGAATTACTCGCAAATTGTGGATAATATCGAAGCATTGGAGATTGCTCAATACATGTTTCAACACAAAGTCATCAGTTTAAACACTTTTGATAGAATACGACAAATTAGAACAACTGCGGATGCATCCCACGAAATACTTACAGTTATTCTCCGAAAACCAGTGTCGGATGTTTTATTTTGTGATTGCCTAAAGAAAACAGATCACCAACATGTGTATGACGGTTTCTTTCCATCTGAGAGCTAGATTTCTGAACTTGTCCACCCCTGAAAAACAATGGACTCTGCTGTAAACCAATGACTTGGACCATCCCAAATGTGTCTTTAGGGGTGAATGAGTAAAAATTCTACTTGTAAAGATCAGATTTCAACAAAAATTTTGTAATTGATGTGGAATTATGATCTTTTTTACAAGTGCATTTCTTCAGAATTGCCCCTATCTGGTAACCTGGGGAAAATTTTGAATCCACAGATCTGAGGTATATACATATCTGCATATATACATATACATACAAGATCAGCAAGTTTTGGATACGGTAAATTTGCTCAGATTTAATTTACATGTATCTTGGTATGGAAAGCAGCTATGTTTTTTAAAAAAAAGAAATGGCTATACATGTAACGGCATTTATTCCACCCATTCATGGTTTGAAAACGTCACGGCGACTGTTCTTACTGTTACAGTACTTGATATACATCACATACATGTAGTGTGAAGTGTGCAGCCCAAATACATGTACAGTAAAACCTGTATATAGGGGCCACCCAAGGGACCAGACAATACTGACCTTTATGTGCAGGTAGCCCTTATACACAGGTTCAATTTAGTTAAAGTATGCGGTCAAGGGACTTTTCAAAACTGGCCTTTATAGACAGGTGATCCTTATATAGAGGTGACCGCTATAGCAGGTTTTACTGTACCTTGAAAATTTATCTCCTTGGTTATTTTCACCCTGGTTTTTTCAGCCTTTTACGTCAGAAAGCTTATTCACTCCATCTCCAGATTTTCCCGACATGTAAATCACTATAGTATAGTCTCATGGATGGTGTAAGTACATGTACACATGTGCATGCTTCAATTATTTAGCTCAAAATGTTTGCTTTCATTTAAATTTGCGCTCTCATCTTAGGAGGTATACAGGAAAGATATGTACAAAATGTATACTGTAGAAGTTAAGGGCGATTTGGTTTAAAATCATTATCGATTTTCATTTTGTAATTAACCTATCCCAAAATGTCCGACATGTGGCTCTCCATGTGCACTACTGTATTGTTGTTTGATTTCACGGGGAGAAATTTTTGCGGTTTTCTAAATGGATCTCATTCACAGGTATTAAATTTCCTGCAAGACTGGTTACCAATTGTCTTTCTGACACTTCATAAGTGTAACACATTTTATTCACAGGTACATGTATTTAATTTTGCGGAATTTTGTTTGATCACAAATATAGCGAAGTTAAATCCACACCCCCCCCCTTGCGAATAAAAGCCAACTACATGTATACGGTATCTGATGTCAGTCGATTTTGACGTCATAATGACAGAAATGTTTGCCGGGCCATTTAATTGTGATGTCACAATGGTATTAAAAATCTGCCAATATGTGCCACGTTGTGCTTTTTGCGAAACGTTCATTGGAAGAAGCAAAGCTGTCTTTTACACACAGCACTGTAGGTGTGTTGCATGAAAAAGTCATTGAGAGTGATTAATTGATATTTGAAATCGATAAACAAAATATAAAATGGTCATCTGATTGATTTTTTTTTATTTCATTACCTAGATTTGATTATTTTCTCCGAATTAATGTACATGTATTAGTAAATCTGCTTGTACATGTAATATTCCAAGGTCTATGCACCATTTTGAGTACTTTGGAAATACTCAAACTCAAGTACAAGACTACAAGTACAGGTAAATACTCAAGCTTAACTCATCAATCCCAGAGAAACAATGGACTCTTCTATAAATCAATGACTTAGAACAGTCCAAATGTGTCTCTAGGGGTGAATGAGTTAAGTACCAGTAAATACTTTAGCTTTACATTTATATATTTATATACATGTGTGTGTGTGTGTGTGTTTATATATATATATATATATATATATATATATATATATATATATATATATATATACGTGTACTGTACAATGGATACAGATCAGTCATCATGCTGTAATTTATGGTAATTCTTTCACATGACTTTTTGATTAAACATATTTGTCTAACTGAAAATTTATGCCTTGAACTTGAGTCAAAGTCATTTTCCAAAATCAAGGTCATTAATACAATGAAAAGACACAAAATTGTAAATATCTAAATTGTACTTCTTCCTTTTTTATTAGTATGACCGTCATGAATGACCTTGTTCATAAAAAAAGCATGTACTCTTGAAGTGACTTCATATCATTAGTATTGCTGAAATATTCTTACCATCAACTTATGACTGACGATGACCTTGACCCTAGATAATTTTACTAATGTAAAGGTCAGTAGGTGGTTAAAAAAAACCTCAATGTGCAATCAATCAACAGTTTTCGTTCCAAAACCTGTTTATACATTGTAGTCACTGTATTTTACAGAAGGGTAAGGCAGTTTGGTATGTTCTCATTTTATTAGTGTAAACTAAAGCAGCTGGGGATGTTGTCATTTTATAGCTGTAAGACACCTTTGGATGTTCTCATTTTATAACTGTAAGATACCTTGAAATGTTCTCTTTTTTGGTAAGACACCTTGGGATGTTCTCATTTTATAATGGTAAGACACCTTGGGATGTTCTCATTTTATAATGGTAAGACAGCTTAAGATGTTCTCATTTTATAATGGTAAGACACCTTGGGATGTTCTCATTTTATAATGGTAAGACACCTTGGGATGTTCTCATTTTATAATGGTAAGACAGCTTAAGATTTTCTCATTTTATAATGGTAAGACCCCTTGGGATGTTCTCATTTTATAATGGTAAGACACCTTGGGATGTTCTCATTTTATAATGGTAAGACACCTTGGGATGTTCTCATTTTATAATGGTAAGACCCCTCGGGATGTTTTTATAAGTCCTCGGCAGCTTGTGATATTTTTGTATAAGGGTAAGGCAGCTTGATGAATCCTCCTTTTTTGTTAAATCAATCATCCTCAGATTCTGGTCATAGCAAAATATCTGATCTGCATATCAGAAGTTAAACATTCCATGTAAACATTCCATGTAAATTGTGTGTTCAAGAAAGAGAGTATTTCATAAAGTAATGTTCATAGAAGAACATGCCTTAGTCTATGTGTGTGTGTTTGTGTGTGTGTGCATGCATGCACACACACACACATACACACACACATGGTTACCTGAAAATTTTGGCCCTTTTGGGACCATAATTATATTCATTCCATCTTATACAAGATTAGTGCTTTAATACCTATTTATCTGGAAAATTTTGCTGTCATTTTAAATTCGCTCATTCATCAAAGGATAAAAGTAGCGAAATATAAAACAGGAGCAAATGTTTTCAGATAGGCTATACACGAATGTGAGTCTGTATATACATATGTCTGCATGTGATTGCAACTATAAATATTATGCCTAAGTAAGCCTAGGTATTTGTATTCCAGAACCATGTATGATATTTATCTGGTCGTTAATTTTATTTACAGTGATTTTTAAAGATTAAAGATTTTGTACATATCACTTTTTCGGTTTGTTTATGATTTCTGTTCCAGTAAGATTTTTTTCTCTGATGTGGAGATCAAATCAAACGATTATATTATTTTTGTTAAGTTGAACGTATAGTACAAGATACATGTAGAAAATACATGTACAACATTAGTCCTAAAGAGTTATTTATCGACTAGGCCTGGATATTACAAATTTAAAATCTATTAGAACTGATACAAGGTATGTACAGTTTAAAGTGTTAACTTCATCTATAACCAGCAATAATTTACTAAAAAATCTACTCACAACATACAGACTAAAAAAAAAACAACTTAGAATCTTAACAGAAAAATGGACACCACTCTAATAAGTCATGCCAAGACATATTTACCAAAAATAATTCATGAAATTAAATATGACACTTAAAGATGAAAAATCATTATCAGAATGCTAAGAATAGACAACCGAATTCAGAAGAAAGCAATAAGATACAATAAGGATAATGCAAATGCAATACTTCTTCCCTGGATACTTTTAGGATGGCTGTACTATTTTTATCCCTCTGTGTACCATACTTCTCCCCTGGATACTTTTAGGATGGCTGTACTATTTTTATCCCTCTGTGTACCATACTTCTTCCCTGGATACTTTCAGGATGGCTGTACTATTTTTATCCCTCTGTGTACCATACTTCTCCCCTGGATATGGATGGCTGTACTATTTTTATCCCTCTGTGTACCATACATGTACTTCTTCCCTGGATACTTTTAGGATGGCTGTACTATTTTTATCCCTCTGTGTAGGATGGTACTTCTTCCCTGGTACTTTTAGGATGGCTGTACTATTTTTATACCCTCTGTGTACTTTCAGGATGGCTGTACATGTACATGTACTTCCCTGGATACTTTTAGGATGGCTGTACTATTTTTATCCCTCTGTGTACCATACTTCTCCCCCTGGATACTTTCAGGATGGCTGTACTATTTTTATCCCTCTGTGTACCATACATGTACTTCTTCCCTGGATACTTTTAGGATGGCTGTACTATTTTTATCCCTCTGTGTACCATACTTCTTCCCTGGATACTTTAAGGATTGTTGTGCTATTTGTATCCCCATGAGTATCATACATGTCTTCCGAATATTGGTGGAATTTAATGTCCTGAAGTACAATTCAAATGAGAAAAATAATTACTGGAAAATCATAAAATTACTGAGATACATGTTTATAGTAATTTATACAGGCTAAAAGTGTTGTCCCATTGTTTTCGACTTTTGAGACACTACATTAAATGAAAGAAATCAATAAATTATGAGTATGACCTTCATGAATGATCTTGTTCATAAAAGGTATGTACCGTTCATATCATTAGTATTGCTAAAATATTCTTTCCATCAAGTTATGACTGGTAATGACCTTGACCTTAGGTAATTTTATTAATGTCAAGGACAATTGATCACTGAATATTTGGTTAAAATCTCTTCAATCAATCAATCAATCAACATTTTGTTTGTTCCAGAAACTGTTGATATATAGTCACTGTATTTTACTGAAGGGTAAAACAGGTTGTGATGTTCACATTTTATTTAGGGTAGAGCAGCCTGGGATGTTCTCATTTTATTAGTTCAAGGCAATTTGCATCGGGATCTTTTCATTTTATAAGTTGAAGGCAGCATGACATGTTCTCATTTGTATTAAGGTTATAAAGAAAGCTTGATGAATCGTACTTGTTTTGTTGTTAAATTAATCATCCTCAGATTTTGGTCACATCAAAATATCCGATCTGCATACCACAAGTTAAATATTCCATGTAACTACAATGTGAAATTTGCAGGAAAGGGAGTATTTTATAAGTTACGATTCATAGAAGAGCAATGCGTCTTATTGGCAATAGTTTATAGTGTGTGTGTGTGTGTGCGTGTGTGTGTGTGTGTGTGCGTGCTTACCTAACAATTTTGATCCCTGATTATTTGTCCTTTTAAGAAAATATTCATGCATTTTTATCTCGTCTTAATTAGTGCTTTAGTTATGTATCTTGAAAATTTCGCTCACATTTTAAACTTGCTCTCTCATCAAAGGATGAAAGTAGCGAAAAATAAACAGGAGCAAACATTTCCATATATTTATGAATTAATAAAATACCAGTATGTATGTACAAATCGTACACTGTAAATATCACGTTAAAAAAATTTATATTTCAAACCTTTATATATTTACTTGGTCATTTGTTTATTTATACAGTGATTTTTAAAGAGTAAAGATTTTATACTAATCACTTTTTGTTTCTTTGTTTGTGACTTTTGGCCCAGTAAGATTTCTTCTTTGATGTGGGGATGACATTATAAATGATAACAAAATGTCAGAAGTTTTGATATGTAACAGTAAAGTGTTATACATGTATATAGGTGAAGAAATGTTTTTTGCAAGAATTTTGCCAAAATTTGATTTCTAGAATTTTTTTTATGTATTTCTTAAAACAGTAATACATGTATTTATGTTTCCTGGCCAGAACAGCCTACAGGTACATATTCTTCTTGGTCTTCTTTCTGCATTTGTAGATGATTCTCAGGTGAGCGATTAAAGCCGTCTTGGACCTCTTGTTAGCAATGTGCCACAAACTTTTACCCATGACAAAGTGCCACAAACTTTAACCTGTAGCAAAGTGACACAGGCTTTTACCTGTAGCAATGTGACTGTAGCAGAGTGCCACAAACTTTTACCTGTAGCAATGTGACTGTAGCAGTGTGCCACAAACTTTTACCTGTAGCAAAGTGTAACAAATTTTGATTGTGCAATGGACATATGTCCAATGCAATGGATATCATGTTTAAGGTGTGGGCCTACCATGACACTTAATGGTTAGATCTCTTAAGCCAAGATTTTGTTAACGGAACAATCAACACCTAATTGATTTACAGAATTTTGTGATGCATTAGAAAGTTGGTAGGAATTATCTATAAGTATCATAGTGACAAAGTTTCAAGGTTATGGGGTCATAGGTCATAGGCACTTATAATGTAAACAAAATATAAGTTTACCGTCAACTTTAAACATTTTCTACATCTTCTGAAGGAAGAATGCAATGGTTAAAATTTAATCAAATGTGACAGGAAGTATTCCGATTTGAAGGTCCGTAATATTTGCAAATAAAAAGGTGCTAGTACTCATAGGGACTCCAAAAGTGACCAAAAGGTTTAAGTCCCCAATTAAATTTGGTACATCTGTAAAAATCCCATACACCTGAAAAGATCAAATTTCTTTTGAATTTTGCATACATGATTGTCTTTGAAAGAAGATTATAAATCTCTTCATTTTTTATTGTTGTTTTACATCCTTCCAAGAATATTTCACTTATATTGAAATTGTCACCTGTTTTTGGTGAAGTGCTACAAATTTGACCTGTGCTATGTACTGGCGCCAGTGCGGTGAGGATTCCTTTACGTGCCATGTATGTCATGAAACGAAACCTCGGTTTTAAGTCTCATTTGAAAGATCATTGACTTCTACTGTGTATGCTGTAGACCTACACTCTATATACTATTTCTAAAGTCTTTTTCTATGATTGTTTATGAATATGCAAATTTCCATTGCTTGAGGGGCGTGGTGTAGTAGTAGAGCATTTTCACTTGCAAGCGAAAGGTACTTGGTTTGATTCCCGGAGTAGGTCATAGTTAAAGATATATAGGCCTACATGTATATAATTATACACATTGAAACTTGTATATAACGACCTCGATCCTTAGGCTTCGGGACACAAGAAAACGGGTCTATATAGGGAGGTAGTCTTTATATACAGAGGTACAAATACAATGTACATACATGCCGCAAGTGATGAGCAATAAGGCCAAAATCTGAAGCCCCTCAGCGGCATTTGGTGACGTCTCCATATGCGTTAAAGATTTTTCAGTCGGACGTTCAGGTATCCATTGTATAAATGAGTATGTTAAATTCAGATAAATTCGTCACAAACTAACATACTCATTTATACAATGGACACCCTAAAAATAAGTATTCTTTAGAAGGAAGTCTTATATTTGATATTAATCAAATATCTGTGAATGATTATCGTACAGATTACAACAACTGTGTTTTTATGTTAAATGCCATCGAGACTTAACTTCAAGATTAGTGCTTTGGCAAGTATAAATCCAAAATAACAATGTGCAAGATTTTTCCATCTTCGATATTTGGTCCCTAAAACCTTATATTTGTACATGGGACGTATCTATCTATTATAAAATGTAATCATTGTAGTACCTTAAATTACCAGGCATCAAATTTTGACCTTTTATACAATGGATACCTTAAACAATAATACAACTACAACTTTTTTATTATTAATTATTGTGGTAGGTCAAACATGTTTACATTTTCATGTCAAAATTAATTGTTTATTGAATCTAATGTAATTTCAGTAACAATGGTTTAACAATGTAGGTTATTATCGAAATACAGTTTATGTCCGGAATTAGGATGTAGTCAATCCAGTAACGGGTTCCGTTTTATTTTTGTAGCTTGATATCCGGTTTACGTATATCATATTATGTTAGTTCACAACAGACGGCACAGAATCTCGTCAAATCCATGAACTAAGTTTTTTACCTCGCTGTAAAATATGCCCGAATTCTTGTCATCAAGAAAGAAGTGTTTACATATCCTATCTGTTGGCATAATTGTAGATGAACAACGACTTCACTCGATTATCTAAATTAAACTAAAAAAATGTATGGTGTGCCTAAACACCGAGCAGCCGAATAATCTATTATATGATATTCATAATCATAGGCGTCGGAAGCAAAATGAAAGTGGGGGGCTAAACCAACTTAAAACACACACACGCCAGAAACGTCTGGGGGCTAAGCCCCAATTTTCAACACCTATGTCTATCTTTGCAAAAAAAAAAAGGGGGGGGGGGTAAGCCCCCCCCTAGCCCCCCGGTTCCGACGCCTATGATAATTACGTATCAAAATGTATTCAGTAGTGTAATTATTGCACTAATCATGAAAATGAGACAAATCAATTTTTGCAAATATTTTACGAGAAATAATTATAATAAAAAAGAAACCCTGAACAATAAACCGAACAGTATACATTTGTAGATTTATTTTATTTTATTTATTTTATAACTTTATTTCTTTATTTTCATAATTTATCATATCATTATTATTGCATTATCTGTCAAATTATATTTAAGATATTGGTTTGCATATTTTCAAAAGAAATTAAAAAAAATTAAATGCTGAAGACTTGATCTGCCTATACCCATGACTGTTACAAAAAAAAAAAAAATAATAATTTGTAACATTACTGATGTCTAGATGTCAAACAGTAGAACAGTAGATAATACTGGTATCCAGTGAACTCTTACCCAAGTTATTTCATACTCAAAAAGTCAAGTTATACCCAAAACGGAAAATTCCAACTTGTACCCAACATCAGTGTGTCAACACATGCCCAAGAAAAGAATTGTGAATTAGGGCACAACTTCATTTTATTTCATAAAAATTCTCAAGCATTATATTTCACAAATATTCTTGGATACAGGTATGAGTTAATTATGACTTCTTTTATTAACTGCACAATATGGCAACACTTACAACAATATATGGGTACAAGTTGACTGATATTGGGTAAGAGATGACTGGTTAAAACATAAAAGATTTGTTGAAGTCGGTGTTATTGGGGGCAGTAAGATATATTCAAAAATGTATATTGCCATGGTGTTAACTCATTCATCCCTAAAGACACATTTGGACTGGTCTGAGTCATTGAGTTACAGAAGAGTCCATTGTTTTTGCAGGGGTTGGTGATTTAAAGTTTAGCTTTACTGTGTTTCCTGTGCATTTTTGGAATCACTATTGACCTTGAAATGGGAAAAATATCTGTATGTACATAATCATTGTATATTGAAATATATTTAAAAATCAGTTACAGATGGCAACCACATACCCCAGACCTGACAATCTTAGTGAGCAGGTGAAGTTTTTAGCAGAGTTTTCATGGATATACAATTTTCAACTCACAAGATTTTTTGTGGACAGAGTTTGGGAAAAAATACCTATTCAGGTAAGAAGAAGGTACTGAGTGGTCAGGATAATAATTTTTAGGCCTATGGTCAGCTAATTCATTTAAGTGAATTTTGATGTGTTGCTTTGTTTTTGTCTTTGGGTGTGTGATGTTAAAAAAAAACCAACTTTTTTAAAAAAAATATTTTAAAAGTTATTCACATTTTACAGACATTAATTTGGTACATAATAATATATGTAATACACATGTGTACATAATCTGAAGCTATAGCATAACAAAAAATGTGTCTTTCTTTACCCATGACATAGTGCCAGAGAATATAAATTATAATAATCTGGCGAAATTTTTTTTTATTGAATTTCAAGAGTTTAATCACATTATAAGTCTTAGACTACAGGGATAGAAATTAAATACTGCAATCAAGGAGCCATCTGGGCTATATGTATGTCAGGATTTTTGGGAGCCCAGTTGCATGTCTGGAAGCCCAGAAACTTGCTCTTCCTATAACATGCTATTTAAGATATCTTGCATGTATTACGATAACATATTTTAAAGTAGTTCATACACTAGCTACATGTAGCAAGGTATACTCAGTTTACAAGAATATCAGTTGCAATGTGTGAAAGTGCCAGATATTCTATGAGATTTTCAGTAGCCACATGGGCTAACGCAATTTGAAATCTACTAGCCCAGCTCAGTTTTTACTTGCCATGGACTACTGGGCCCCTGCTAATTTCTATCCCGGAGACTGTATTGATCAAATGTTTGTTATCAATATTATTATTTTTAATGCCACACTGTACGCCACATCTGCCACTTTTTATTATACTGTGGCAGCTATAATTGAATGGTGGAGAAGAGAACCCTGTTACATACGGTATACCTGACCACCGCCTTCCCCAAGTAAACTGTCAAACTTTCTCACAAAATCTTCATACATGTAGGTTTCAACACAGCTGAAACCCATGAGTCATGACAACTAGAAAGAGCAGCACAGGTTCCAGCAGGGATCAAACACCTGTTCACTAGATTTAGAGGTGATAGACCTCATGACATACTTGTATAGTGTGAAAATCTAACCACCGGACCAGGAGGAATCTTATCCGATGCTAATTTTCTTATGTTTCATGTAGGTTCCAAATTTTGTCCATTTTTCGGACATATAGTTTACAGAACTATTTGATTCCACATTTCCATTTCGTGATATTTGTTGTGTAGCAGTGTTTATAGTGTAGATGTACTGGTACAATGAAACCTGTACATGTATATAGGGGCCACCCAAGGGACCAGAAAATATTGACCTTTATCATGTGCAGGTGACCCTTATACACTGGTTCAATTTAGTTGAAGTATGCAGTCAAGGGACTTGCAGGGGTTGCAAGCCCTCTATGAAAAATTAAAAGAGAGAACAAAATTAGTTACTATCCAGTCCTGTAAATCCCTCTTTCTAGATCGCATGCAGAGTTTTGTGCATTACTATTGATATGTATATTGTAATTTCCTGCTATTGTGGAAGTTCATACTCATCCCCCTTTTAAAAAAATCCTGGATCCGCCCCTGCAATCTACATCATTGGTGACTAAAGATTTTTGTGCTTTTTCAGTGGGCACCATGTTTAAGAGATATGGCAGTGGATGATTTGAAATACTTGCCGACAGGAAAAGTCCAGGTATTTACGTCATAACAGCACATTTGACGCAGGGATTTCTGTCTTTTAATTAGATTGCTATGATTTTGTTATCTTTGATTATTTTTAGTTCATATGCTGTTAACAAGACTTTTAGGTGTAAAAATAGAGGTTTAGTTCTTCTAAATTAGTATTTATTTTTTTTATCATTTCTATAAATCTTTTCCTATTGTAATTTGGCAGGGTTTTTTTTTGTTATCCAGAAACGGGAACCTGTACATTTCCAATTGGGAATTTTTCTGTGTTTTTCCAGAAATTTGGAAAAATCTAAAAGCAATTAGAAGTATATATAAATATGAAGTCTCTAATATATTTCAATATTTAACCCTTTCAACTCTACAGACCATAATGAACTCTGTTGAACAATGGAACATTCAACTATCATTCAGATAGTTGGGGTGAAAGGGTTATTTTTTTTTTTCAAATTTACAAAGCTGGCTTTTGTTATCATTTTCTTGTCTTTTTTTAATTAATCACTCTTTTTTCTCACAGAGGTTAAAATTGGGAATTTTCTGACCTGAAATTGGGAAAAATAATACCATTTTGCCATTGAGAATGGGGCCTAATGCTGGACCTGCACAGACTTCCAAATAGTCCTGTCTTGAAGTTCTTCTATTTTGTAGGAAGATTGGCCCGAGGGCTTCCAACATTTTGTGCGGTCAGCCATGAAGTTTGTCAGAGATCGAGAATTCGGAAGAGACAGGAACCCAGTTGAAATTGACAAATTTGTGCAGCGTGGAATGACGCCCAAGAAAAAACACGAAGTTTCAAATATGGCCGCTTTGGTTGACGTAGTAGCTAAGAAATCAGGAAGTGATGTCATCATTGACGTTGGATCAGGATTAGTGAGTTTTTATAAGCTTTGTTGTAGTGATCAATGACCCAAGTGGGATTTTCCTAAATCCTATTAAATTCTGGGTCCAGGGACTAAAAATCTTGGAAACTATACATTGTTTTAATTAAGACAGATAAATTAAATTTGGAAAGATTTCATTCTATATTTTGAAACTCCAAAGAGGGAATTTTGGCATAACACGGGGGGGGGGGGGGATACATACCATTTTTGGCTTTTTGCATTAGTAATTGGTCTTGTGTCTGGCCCCAAAACGGCATAGGAAAATCCCTGCTCAAGATTGTTGTCTGTTTTCCATTCAAGACTTCTGTCTGACAACTCATACCATTTTTGGCTTTTTGCATTAGTAATTGGTCTTGTGTCTGGCCCCAAAACGGCATAGGAAAATCCCTGCTCAAGATTGTTGTCTGTTTTCCATTCAAGACTTCTGTCTGACAACTCATCCAGTTGGCAATCATTCTGTTAAATTTTGTCCACCTTGTACATGTGTATGTATCATTTTGTTAGGTAGAAATATCTTTGTCCATATCCTAGGGTGTAGATGAGCTACATGGACTATGGTATTTCAATAAAATTTTATAATGTAGGACTTCTGTGTAATGAGAATAAGCATGCATAAGATGCCTGGGAGAAAAATAATCAAACATGAGTGTGTCGAGTAGAAAGAGAAATCTCAAATACGTTGTACGAAGAATCTGAAATGACAAAAATATGAGAAACACTTGGCTTTGGCAAGCAGTATTTTACCACTTGGGAGTATATTTCCTTTTCCACTCAAGACGCCCATGTAAGATTTTCTTAATTTATCCTAGAAACCACATCAGTTCACCAGCTACTCTGTCCACCGTGTCATGTTTAGGTCACCCCCTAAGATAGTCTGTCAAAAATATTTATAGTCCGAAAAATGCTATATAGCATTGTCTGAAAAAAATACTCTTATAGTCTGAAAAATGTTACGATATCATAGTATTTTGATAATATGAAAAAATTCTGTGATAGTCTGACAAACATATTGTGTTAGTCTGAAACAGTTATGTGATAGCTTTGTGATAGTCTGAAAAAATGTTGTGATGGTCTGAACAAATGTTGTGATAGTCTGAACAAATGTTGTGATGGTCTGAACAAATGTTGTGATAGTCTGAACAAATGTTGTGATGGTCTGAACAAATGTTGTGATAGTCTGAACAAATGTTGTGATAGTCTGAACAAATGTTGTGATGGTCTGAAGAAACATAGCAATAGCATTTTAATAGTCTGAACAAATATTGTGATAGTCTGAACAAATGTTGTGATAGTCTGAACAAATGTTGTGATGGTCTGAAGAAACATAGCAATAGCATTTTAATAGTCTGAACAAATATTGTGATAGTCTGAACAAATGTTGTGATGGTCTGAACAAATGTTGTGATAGTCTGAACAAATGTTGTGATGGTCTGAAGAAACATAGCAATAGCATTTTAATAGTCTGAACAAATATTGTGATAGTCTGAACAAATGTTGTGATAGTCTGAACAAATGTTTTGATAGTCTGAACAAATGTTGTGATGGTCTGAAGAAACATAGCAATAGCATTTTAATAGTCTGAACAAATATTGTGATAGTCTGAACAAATGTTGTGATAGTCTGAACAAATGTTGTGATGGTCTGAAGAAACATAGCAATAGCATTTTAATAGTCTGAACAAATATTGTGTTTGTATGGCAATACTGTCAAAGTACCATGATACCATTACAGTAGTCATCGATGTCCAAAATATTTTTAAATAGTATTTTAATTAACATTATCAATGTATCGTCATTTTGTAACGTGAAAAGATTTTGCTTTTTTTTTTTTTGTCTATCTAATCAACATGCTAAATTTACTTTATCAATGGATTAATAATACTGTAGTTATAATTTTCAACATGTGCAGTTTTAAAATTTCATATATTTATCTATATTATCCAACTGCTAGGATCTCTCACAAGGGACAAGAATCTGATTGTCCTATCTAAGGGGTTTACCCAGGATTGGACGTTCAGATTCTTACCAAAAGGGCTGAGATTTTCCTTTCCACTGACCACACCCATGTTTGATAAATTCACAAATAAAGGCTCACATAACATTCTATGCATGGCATTCTCGTTACACGTATAAAGTCATACTGTGGCATTGTATTACATGAAGCTTGTCGATATCATTGTGGTTGAAGAGGAAATCTGTCCACATAAAACAAAAATGAAGAATGAATCCGTAAACCATGGGGGAAAAATTTATAATCTTTCTGAGAAATGTAGATACTTGGGGAGTGCAGAAAGTTTATATAAATTCTATTATCAGAACTAGATATAAACAAATGAAATATTGACTTTATTTCCAGGGCTACCTGGGACAGGTCCTAAACCAGACATTTGGATATGAAATAATTGGATTGGAAAGTAAAAATTGTCATACTTCAGGGGCTGACAAGCGGATTGATAAACAAGGTAAGCTATAATATTATACCTCTTCATAAATTCTAGCGATTTCATTGGACAATAAGGGTTGAGAATTTTCCACTGTCTCAGTCGTTCCAAGGTGATATTCAGCAGGGTGATATTCAATAAAAATATCACATGCGCAGAAATGGATGCGCATACGGTCCGTTTGTTTTTTCTATGTCGTAGTTAGGTGTAACCTCTATCGATCTATGAGTTGTGTAACATACAACTGAAACCGAAAGAAACGACAACCGAAATGAATTGATCTATCATTGTCAAATATGTTTGCTGAAGTCAGCCAAACAGACATGCTCGCTTGAGGCTCAAGATTCAAAAGCCGACGCAAAGAACGGTTTGGGTAGCAAAGGCAGTTTGTAATACGAACGTGATGAACTTACGTACATGACGTGTCGATTTTTGCATGAATAAAGTATAAAAATAATACTAGGCCTACTGTTACAGTTTATTTTGTGTTTTAAGTAATTCAATGGATAATATATGCTTCAGTACAGTGGATCGGTATAATATAATAAATATAACATTCCTGAGAGGGTGGTAGTGGAAATTGTCACCCCTTGTAAATCATTGTCAACCTCAGCTTCGCCTTGGTTGAAAATGTATTTCCTCAGGGTGACAATTCCCACTACCACCCTCTCAGGATTGTTATATTTATATAATGTAACATGTGCAAAGAGTGGCTTCCGTGGCTCTGTCACTAAAGCATCAGGCTTAAAAATACATGGAATCTCTCATTTCTACAACATGTGCAAAACAGCATGGCTACAGCGCAAGTTAGAACCCAAGTGGATTATGTCAGGAAGTTTCCAAGTTTGAATGCAGAAGAAGTTTGATCATACATGTACATCTTTTCTCGGATACATCGTATTCCGGATGTCTCCACTAACATTCAAAACTGGCTGCCACCGTATTACTTAAAAATTGTTGAGTTTGGCGAAAATGACATTGAGATAAAAACTCAGATATTTTCATTTTAAAAAAATAACCAACAAGCAACTAGTAATAAACCACACTAGCCACACACATGCACACACTTACAGAGATATTCACTCTCATACATTGTTGCATACACTCACATTTTCACACACATACACACACGCACTTACATAAACACACACATTCTCATGCACACTCACACATTATCACATACACTCTCAAACATGCACACACTCTTACATACACACTCTTACATACACACACCCACTCACACTCTCTCACTCTCTCTCTCTCTCTCTCTCTCTCACACACACACACACACACACACACACACCAATAACCATGAATTTTTTCTGTTTAATTTCAGAATGTGACCGTAAGATTCAGAACATTACTTTTGAGTTGCAGAATGACGACGATACACTAAGGGCATTTGAAAGTGTAATTTTCAGTTGTTTAAAAGATAACAGAATTTCCAACAGCAAAAAATCTTTCAGAAATTCTGATAACCATTGCAAATGTTCATCTCGGACAAAATACAGTGTAGCTCAAAAATGTAGCACCACATTGCCATCTAATTTGTGTAACACACATGTAACATCAGATGAACACAACATGTGCCATGCAACATTAGAGGAATGCAATACAGTGTCAACAGAATGTGATAAAACAGCAAGTGACTGCTGCATGTCTAGTAAATGTAAAACAAACTTCAGTGAAGACGAGAAAGCAGCTTGTGTATGTTCTACAGGACGTAATAAAGCATCTTCTGAATGTAATACGTCTAGTGAATGTAATGAAACATCTGACCAATGCTTTACATCTGGTGGAAGGATTTCAATAACTAGTGGATATGATGAGGAAGGTAGTGATGACAGTAAATGTAGTCAATGTAAAACAACATTTGATCAAAGCTGTACTTCTGGTGGAGGAATTACGGTATCTTGTGAATATGATAAAACAGATAACATTAGTGATACATGTAGTGAATGTAATACAAGTGGGCAATGTAACAGAACATCTTGTGAATGTAACAAAACACCAGATGAACATTTTATAAAAGGTGAATTTATTACTACATTGAGTGATTCCAGCAAAACCTCATGTGAAAGTTATAACAACTCCTGTGAATGTAATGATAAGTCATGTGAGTGTAGTAACAAGTCTTGTGAGTGTAATGATAAGTCATGTGTGTGTAATAACAAGTCTTGTGAGTGTAACAAGAAGTCATGTGAATGTAATAACAAGTCCTGTGAATGTAATAAATCAATTGAGCATGGCTCATATATCTCCAGTGCATCAAAGATTTCTAGTATATTGGATACAGATTCACATTGTATAGACAAACCATCTGTGTTAATGATTGGACTCCACTGCTGTGGTGACTTGACACCAACTATGATGAATTATTTCTCCAAATTGGATTTCGTCAAGGGGCTCTGCTGTGTCAGCTGTTGTTATCACCGGATGAAATTTCATGGTAAATATTTCTAAAACAACATATTTTGTATTTATGAGCAGTTGTTGATGACATTTTTTTTTATATATAAATAGTCAAATCAAGTCTAAACGATTTTAAAGGGGCATTACCTACGGTTTTATTTTTCAAAATTTTTCTTCCTTTTATACTACGTAGATTAATATACAGAAACAAAAAAGATATATACATGTACATGTACACAGACATAAAAATTCTTAAATTCCTATATATTTTGTTAAAAGTGCAGAGAAGCCTAGGTTTGGCTTATTTACTTGCAATTTATTAACTCAACCTTAAGCTTATTACTTTTTATTAATGTATGAATACCACGCTGGGCCTGACCTCATTTTGCCGAAATATATAGGAATGCATGTGTAAATATTAACTATATATGCCTGTGTATAGGTATGATTTGTTATTGTTCATCAAATACAAGTAAGAAGTAAAAGTAGAAAAAACCAAAATAATTTTTTGGGTAAACACGGCTAATGTCCCTTTAACCCTTTCAACTCTAAGTTTTTAGATAGTATAATGTTTATACTGGTCCATTGTGGTCTGTAAGGTTGAAAGGGTTAATCCAGTAAAAATATATCAGTAGATGAAATTGCCTACATTTAGACCACAGAATAACAGAAATCATCGTAGCCCACTTACAGGTTATGCTAAGTTAAAGGAAATACCGTAATCAACAGGTTACAATAACACATGATTTGTATTTGTCATAACTTCCATGTAACCCGAACAATCGCTCTCGTGTTATTTTGTAGTCTGTACATTTATCACGATTTAAACCATTACGATAAGTGTAGTTTTTCAGGTATGAAATAAATACGGTATTGCAATAGAGTACATGTACATGTATTTTTGTAACGTACATGTAATCGTGATATGCAAGTGACCTCAACTGGGGTCAAGGTCAACATGGTCAAACACTATTTGGACCTCTGTCATGCATGTTCAGATGTTTTGTTGAAGCTGAAGCAACGTAACTCATTCACCCCTAAAGACACATTTGAACTGGCCTAAGTCATCGATTAACAGGAGAGTCCATTGTTTTTCAGGGGTTGATGAGTTAAAGTATTGCATGAAATCGGCAAGTAAAATTGAAGTCAACGACAGCTCGTGATCCCATTACACTAAAAAGTTGGTTATGAATTTTATTTTCATCGTGTAATTTATTTACCGGTAATAAGACAATGCATGTGTTTATATCTATAAGTCACACATCTAATTTAAGTACCGGTTTCCTTAACAACAATATTATCAATTATCTACTTCTGTGTCACCATTAAGTTATTATTTATAGCCATATAGGAAATCTATCTCGTGCAGTTCCAGGGTTCACTCTTAAAGAAATCCACTACAGATAAGGTTGTGTCAAAACTTTTGAAGTAAAAATTTTATATGTTAGTCAAATAAGGCAGGTACATGTAGTTGCTTAAATCCAGTCATTTACGTAAGAAAACACATGTGCAATTTGGTCATATTAGACAGGTAGCCGCCAGAGCTCAGGAGTTGGAAATTTTATCTTTAACTAAAATAGAGAGTTGATCACCCGATTGTCAGACGAACACCTGTAAAAATAAATAAAAGTTTGTCCAACGCTTGGGTGGTGTTTTACACTTGATTTTAACTTAATAGATAAAATTTTGAACTCCAGTCCTGTCGCCAGAGTGAATCTCTAAGACTATGGCAGGTTAAGTTGTTGTTAACCCATTCACCCCTAAAGACACATTTGGACTGGTCCAAGTCATTGATTTACAGAGGAGTCCAATATTTTTCAGGGGTCAGTGAGTTAATACAGTCGAACCCCGATACATGTACATTGAAATGGAAGGGATTGAATTTTTCTTTGAATTAAACAGGGTTTTCAGAATAACCAGTTTAAATTAGCAAACTTTCTCACAAAAATCAGCTTAGGTTTCAGGATGGCTCGAACCTGTCGAACCTGTCTCAGAAGTGAGAGACTTTATGGTTTAAAGCGTGATGCTCTAAGTCTAACCACTTGGCCACAGTGGTCCTTAACCTCTGTACAAAATCTTTGGGAATGCATTTTATAAACAAATGCAACAAACAATATTGTTCAGTTAATCCTGTCATCCCCCATTTATGTAAATGGTTTGCTCTATTCTATTGTTTTAGAACAATGTACAGTGGAACCTCCCAATAATGACCACCTAACTGACTGACTAACTGATATTCTCAAATTCAAGTACATGTATAATTGTTTATAATTAGGTTTTATGGTTATGATAAACGGTATTTCTACTTTAATTGAGTGACATAGTGGAATCCATTTATCTGTAGGGGTTCACAAGTTGATGAAAATAAGACTAAAAAATTTGAAAAATGCCACTTGACTCTGAAAGTATGTACAGTTAAACTTGTCTATAAAGACATTAATTTATAAAAAAATAAGTTAACAAATGTTATGTTTGAATGGTTTTCATAGTCAGGTGGCCTTTTTACAGAGGTGGCCTTTGTACAGAGGTGGCCTTTAATGCAAGTTTGACTGTACTTGTATTAATCAGGTAATTTCATGACCAGATGATATCAGAATGGATGAGTTTTATTTTATTTTTTCCAGATGATAACAAAAAATTCGACAACTTCCCTCTCAGTCAGACACTAAGGACAGTTATGAAACAGGAAAAATGTTGGACCCCAGATATATATTCGATGAGACTCGCTGCTCAGGAAACTAGGTCAGTGTAGCTGAATGTAAATTCAATTAAGTACAAAATATAGGTCACATAATTTATTTTCTTACACAGTATCAGTATTCTCAATAAGATTTTTGATAACGGGGGATTGAAATGGGGAAAACAGAAACAAAGTCAGGGGTCTGGGAGCTGCCAAAGGCATACATTTGATACAGATATCGATATACATGTATATAGTATATATATGTGTGTGTGTATATATATATATATATATATATATATATATATATATATATATATATATATATATATATATATATATATATATATATATATATATATATATATATTTTGATGCAGAAATCTCATAGCCAGCAAAATCTTTACAATAGCTGGTTGATTTTGCTGGCTGCCAGCTCCTATTGAGGACACTGCAGTATACGTATACATACATTTTATATACTGGTACTGTTTAAATTTAATTTATACAGTTCCACTATATTTTGTCAAAACAGGATAATTGCATTAATTTACAAGTATACTTTTGCAAAAAAAAAAAAAAATTGACTGTGCCCACTCTGTATACCTGGAAATTTTATCTACAGAGCAAGATGGACAAATCAGAATGAACATAACCACCAGACTCATATGAAACATGTGGCATACCGTGGCATACTGGAGTATCACCTCAATCAGGGTAAGTCAATATGTAGCTCACTTCTCACCTGAGACATGTGGTTTATCTCTTTCTAGGTTAGACAGTCATTTTAATCAAGCTAAGTCAACATGTAGCTCACTTCTCACCTGAGATATGTGGCTTATCTCTTTCTAGGTAAGTCAGTCATTTCAATCAATGTAAGTCAATATTTAAGTTACTTGGCATTTCAAGACATATCCATGACATATTTGTATCATTTTAAGTCAATATTTACATGTAAGTCCCTTCTTACTATATAGCAACCTCCTTAGGAACACAAGAAAACTGGTCTTTATAGGCAGGTGGTCTTTATATAGCATGTATAGAGGTTGATTTGTATACAAATGGCAAGTCTCGCTGTACATGTCTCAGCTTGGTTTTATACAGCACTTTTTGTTCATTGTTACTGTACCCCTGTACATTTTCACCACTGTTTAGTTTTTGCCCTTTTCATCCTTTGTAAGAGGGCAAATTTAAAATGAAGGCGAAATTTTAAGTTAAATAATTGAAGCATTAACAAACATACATACCAACCATTGGATTTTGGTGATTTAGGGCAAATTTTAAACAAGAGGGCAAAAAATAACCAGAGGCCAAAATTCATCTTAACTCATCCACCCCTGAGGAACAATGGGATCTTCTGTAAATCAATGACTTCGACCAGTCCAAATGTGTCTGTAGGGGTGAATGGGGTAATAGGATCTCATCCTTTATACATGTTATATATTCAGTTTTCAAAAAATCATGTTAAACATGTTATTACATCATTCATTCAATTTTACAGAGAAAGTGGAGTGTGGTAAATTATTCAGAAGAATCGTGAAGAAGAGTGATTTTGACACATTTCAATCGTACATAGATGCAGCATGTTCTCGAGTTGATCTCGAGTCATCAACAGGTACTCATCACAGACATTAAGATATTTTTATGTCACTCGCAGAACATATCAGAAATTGTGGCTGTCTGTAATCATGTCTTGTATGATTTATGGGCAACAGAGATTTCCTAATGTAATGAAATAAGGCCCCATTCCAAATGCAACAACAACAACAACAAATGCATTTTTTCCCAATTTGTAGTTGGAATTTCCCAATTGAAGTCAAATGAAAATGAATTTGATGAGATTCTAGTATTTTCAAAACAGTGTTATGTATCTTTCGATTTCCCAATTCTAATAAAACACAGTGAAAATTGTATATAATGACCTCCTTAGGGACACAAGAAAACCGATCTTTATGGGGAGGTGGGCTTTATATAGAGGTTGATTTGTACACAAATGGTACTCTTTGGGACAGCAAGAAATGGTCTTTATGACCAGGTGGTCTTTATACACAGGTGGTTGCTAAAGCACGTTTTACTGTATTTCCAAAATTTCCAATGCAACAGGCCCAAGCCCCATTCCCAAAAGAGTTTGGAAAATCCTTGCGTAAATTCTTACCCTTGCTGTAGGATATTAACTTTGCTGTTTTAAAAGTTCTTCAACTTCTTAAAGTGATATAAGCTGTCACAATGATTATTTTTGTCCTCTGACATATAGTAGAGAATATGATAAAATGTGTGTACAAATACATTATCAATAAGGTGAAATGTTGTAAAAGATCTTCTTTTCGAAGTCATTTGTTTTATTAGAATTTAAGTTTTCTGGTACCTTAAAAAATCCAGCTGTATTCCCAAATGCAATGACCTTTCAGATAAACTCTTTCGCCATATCAAATATACTTCCTAATTTGGTTACGGGATCTCGGTCCTTTACACGCTCAGATTATGTTAAAGTCGGCTGAATTTTTATGTGTTTTATATTTACTTTTGAATACAGGATGTGATTTTTATTGGAAAGTGCATGTGTTATGTAAAATGTATGCTTTTCAACACTATTTTAAATACCTGAAGAAAATCAGATGAATATATGAATAAATATATCAGGTCACTAAAAGAAATTTTCCCGATCTTTAATGTTACCCTGGATGCTGACATTGTCAAAATCAAAACAATTTAAGGCCACACCAATTTTATTAGTAGTTCGTTGGAAATCCCAGTCCTAATTTTCAAAAAATGAAATAATAATAATATTATTTTTTTACCGCACCTGTTTTGAAAGTGTGCACGCAAATTTTTTTTTTCAGGATTCAGTTTGGTATTGCTGGTTTTTTTTTATGATTTTAATCTTCAGCCATGTGTTTTTGTTCTTGTCCTCCGTTTTTTACGATGATTGTATGCATAGTTTCCATGCAGGGAAGCATCAAAATAATCAAACCACCATGAGCCGTAAGCATACAAAACTTAATAGAAATGATATTTATAGAATCTTTAAGCTCATCTCTTGATCAAGATCATGGATCACGATATTGAATCTGATTAAACTACATAGATTCATTTCAGTGTTCAGTTGTTTATCAGTGCTGGTCATCTGTTTCATAAGGAAGAATTTTTGTACCGATTTTAAACATTTTTTTAATTTTATCAAAGGAAAAAACACTTAAAATCAAGGAAGAAATTCGGCCTACAGTTTCGCCAACTGCTTGATTTTAGATATGAAGTATGAATACATAATTATAAAAAATTGGAGAATTTATAAAATTCTCTGATTTTACCTAATTTTTGTGGAAACGCTGGGTAAATCGGAGAATTTTATATGCCCAGAGTTTCCAAAGAAATTACAATTTTACCCTGCATTTCCACAGAAATTATTAATATCTAACATACATCTTGAAGACATAAGCCTGCCTAACATAAACAAATAAAGACATTATTTTTTTAAAAAATCACAAGTTTCCACAATATATCAATCCTAATGTGTATTCATATGATTCTCTATTACTGACATACTGTCTTTTTGTTTCATGTACATGACTATCTTTAACTGTACTATTAGTGAAATGCAATACAGAAATTGTGCATCATTGAAGAATATTCTTTGTTTTTCCAGTGGATGAATTTAGTTAACAGTTTATAGCCAACATAAATTTTTACAAAATGCTCTCTAAATTTTGTACTCCTCATAACTTTTTTGTAGTCAATCAATGACAAAATTTGTCATTGTCACAGAGTCGGTCTTGACCATATTCCATTTCACAATCCATAAGTATCATTTTAATTGTGTTTTACAACTTCATAATATGTCCATGATTTCTCTTTTAGTATCTTCTACTTTTGAATTACAATTCTGAAATAAGTCCTTATTTTGTGGTTTTAACAGGAATAAATTTTTTTGTAAGATAAAAGCTATTTATTGTCCAAAATATTCACATTATTGGGTTGTCAGAGTTAGGGCCCTGATGTCAGCCTATTTACATAAAGACATATTACTACAATTAAAGTATACATTTCAAATAAAAATATAAAATGTTTTATTATTCTAATATTTCTGTTGATCTTGGCATTAATGAGCTTATAATATTCTTGAGTGGGACGTTAAACAACAATAAACAAACAAACAATGAGCTTATAAAACTTGTGCAATGAAATTTGTGTGCAGAAGTTAAACATATAAATACTTTTTGAATTGATACAAATATAATTTTACTTTATTTATTTTGTTGAAGACCGTAGGCAGAATACATGTGGAAACAATTTCTCAGTACACTTACCCTATTGCAAATAAAATAGGAAGATTATTACCCTTTCACTTTCTTTCAAAATGGTTTTTGTGATTTACAAACCAGAAACTTGATGGTCAATTTAGTATTTACATGCGTAGGTCACAATAATGTCTTGGATAAACCAAAATAAAATGTTAATAGATTTCATAATTAAATAATCTACATGAAATTTTGCATTAGTAAAATCAAAATTACGAAAATGATAGAAAATAATTTCGTTTGGTCCCCATTTTTATTGCTTTGGTCTAATTTCAATGAAATTTGAAATAATGATATAAAAAAAAAAATCGATCGGTCCAAAATCTGAAAATGAAATCCAAAAGAACTACAAATCAAACTGGTATGGCCTAACTGTGAAAAGTATGTGTAGCTCATGTTTTACAATCATGCCGCCATGCCCAGTGGAGTTTGGGCAGTTCATGATCATATATGTCAAGAATGATAAAGCCGAGAATGCGTTGGAATGAGTTAAAAATGGTTCGAGATCACCCGATATACCCGGCACATGACAATTTCAGAAACCAATGTTTTGGAACAACGAAAAAGATTAACTTTGCCCGATTTAGGTATGAAATGATGATGTATGAAAATAAACGCAAAGGGTAATAAGAATAGAATGTATATTAACTGCAAATAACACGTGTTAATTGGACACTCGGTAATCTTCGTAAAAATTTACCGAAAGTTAATTTGCAATGCTCAAAGTAATGGCGGACAAGCAATAACTGATATAACGGGTTACGTTTGTCAAGATTGTTGCAATTATACACATGCATTTGTTATTCTAACCACCAGATGGTCTCTTTGGAATATATATGAGATAAAATATTACATAAAACGGGCATGTAAAATTTTTCACCTACGGCAGCTCATATCGCTTTAACTCATCAACCCCTGCAAAACAATGGAATCTTCTGTAAATCAATGACTTAGGCCAGTCCAAATGTGTCTTTAGGGGTGAAGGAGTTGACTTGGCCTGCTAAGCCAATCAGATTTGAATAAAACTTCAGCTTTGAGCACATGGGGTCCTGGTGGAACTTAATCATCCACATGTTGACAATGTCTTCGAAAAACAGTGAACAAAAAGGTCCATTAAGTTTAGTAAATTCAAATGATGTTTTTACTATATTTTCAGAAACCTTACATGGCATGTTAAAGACAATCACTAGTTCAAGTTTCATGTGACTGTTCACCTGGTCCAGTGTCATGTGGCCACTCACCTGGTCCAGTGTCATGTGACCAATCACCTGGTCCATTGTCATGTGACTCCTCACTTGGTCCAGTGTCATGTGACAGCTCACCTGGTCCATTGTCATGGGACCGCTCACCTGGTCCAGTGTCATGTGACCACTCACCTGGTCCAGTGTCATGTGACTCCTCACTTGGTCCAGTGTCATGTGACTGCTTACCTGGTCCATTGTCATGGGACCGCTCACCTGGTCCAGTATCATGTGACCACTCACCTGGTCTAGTGTCATGTGACCACTCACCTGGTCCAGTGTCATGTGACTCCTCACTTGGTCCAGTGTCATGAGACTGCTTACCTGGTCCATTGTCATGTGACCACTCACCTGGTCTAGTGTCATGTGACCACTCACCTGGTCCACAGTGTCATCTGACCGTTTACCTGGTCCATAGTGTCATGTGACTTCTCACCTGGTCCCGTGTCATGTGACTGCTTACCTGGTCCATAGTGTCATTTGACCACTCACCTGGTCCATTGTCATGTGACTGCTCACCTGATCCAGTGTCATGTGACTGCTCACCTGGTCCAGTGTCATGTGACCGCACACCTGGTCCATTGTCAAGTGACCGCTCACCTGGTCCACAGTGTCATGTGACTGCTCACCCAGTCCACAGTGTCATGTGACTGTTCACCTGGTCCCCAATGTCATGTGACGGCTCACCTGGTCCACAGTGTCATGTGACAGCGCAACAGTTCCAGTGTCATGTGACTGCTCACTTGGTCCAGTGTCATGTGATTGCTCACCTGGTCCAATGTCATGTGACTGTTCATCAGGTCCATTGTCATGTGACCGCTCACCTGATCCAGTGTCATGTGACCACTCACCAGGTCCATTGTCAAGTGACTGCTCACCTGGTCCACAGTATCATGTGACCGTTCACCCAGTCTACAGTGTCATGTGACTGTTCACCTGGTCCACAGTGTCATGTGACCACTCACCAGGTCCATTGTCAAGTGACTGCTCACCTGGTCCACAGTGTCATGTGACCGTTCACCCAGTCCACAGTGTCATGTGACTGTTCACCTGGTCCACAGTGTCATGTGACGGCTCACCTGGTCCACAGTGTCATGTGACGGCTCAACAGTTCCAGTGTCATGTGACCACTCACCTGGTCCAGTGGTATGTAACTGCTCACCTGGTCCAGTGTCATGTGACGGCTCAACAGTTCCAGTGTCATGTGACCGCTCACCTGGTCCAGTGTCATGTGACTGCTCACCTGGTCCAGTGTCATGTGACTGTTCATCAGGTCCATGTGACCTTCATTTAATTCTATCTCCTGATGAGGTATATCTGTAGGTATATCTCATTTATTGATGGTGAACTCTTTCATGTCAGCCTGTTGGTGTCTTAAAGGAGTTACTTCCCTTTAAATGCCTATTTTTTTCCCCCTTCCATTGTTAAAAGCTTACGTTGTATGGTCAGAAATAGAATTGCAATATATCGCTATAACCATATATTGTTACACCACTCTTAGATTTAAATGTATGAATATGAAATGCTCACCATTATCTGTAAATTTTCTTCCCTGCCCACCTAATTGGGAAAATTTCAGAACACCAGACATTAACATTTTTTTTAGCAAAATCAAAATAAAATTTTGGCAGGTACATGTCGGTTATTCTTTCTGTTTTATGGTTTTCAGAAAACGTTGACATAGAAGATGTAAAGAGGAAGTTGTGGTGTCTCCATGAAGAGTTTCAGGACAAGTTTATATACATAGAACCACTAACAGTAAGTTACCATTAAACCACTAACAATGTGTTTAGAACATAGAACCACCTACAGTAAGTTAACATAGAACCACTAACAGTACGTTTATATACATAGAACCACTGATAGTAAGTTAACATAGAACCACCTACAGTAAGTTAACATTGAACCACTAACAATGTGTTTATAACATAGAACAACCTACAGTAAGTTAACATTGAACCACTAACAGTACGTTTATATACATAGAACCACTGATAGTAAGTTAACATAGAACCACCTACAGTAAGTTTAACATAGAACCACTAACAGTATGTTTATGTACATAGAACCACTGATAGTAAGTTAACATAGAACCACCTACAGTAAGTTTAACATAGAACCACTAACAGTATGTTTATGTACATAGAACCACTGATAGTAAGTTAACATAGAACCACCTACAGTAAGTTAACATTGAACCACTTACAATGTATTTATAACATAGAACCACCTACAGTAAGTTAACATAGAACCACTAACAGTAGGTTTATATACATAGAACCACTTACAGTATGTTTATATACAAAGAACCACTAACAGTACGTTTATATACATAGAACCACCTACAGTAAGTTAACATAGAACCACTTACTGTAAGTTAACAGTTTGTTTGTTTGTTGATTTACATCCCGTCAATAATTTTTTTTACGTATATCGAGACGTCACCAGCTTAAAGTGAAGTGCCACAAACTTTTACCTGTATAGAAGGTTCTTTAATGTGAAGCCGGACCTCAGTTTTAATCTCACCCCAAAGACCCCTGACTTTCACTTTGTATGCAAAGTGTTTGGTGTAGGAACAGTTACTTCAATTTTTAAAAAATCCTTGGTATAACATGGTACCAGGAATCGACCTAGGGACCTTCCACCTGCGAGTCGGACGCCCTATCACTAGACCACCACAAGTCATTTAGTGGTCATATGTAAGTGATCAGGACGGGTGTTACATATTTGTTTTGTAAACCAGTCTGAAAAGCATCTTATTTTCAAGAGAAAAATAAAAAGAACTCATTTTTCTTTCATGTATAACACATGTATAAGAAATTTGTCATTACAGAGGAACCTATCTTAAGAGACCACTCCATCTCACGTGTGGTCTCTCAAAACAGGATTATTTAACACATTGACCCCTGTAGCCACATTTGAACTCCTCCATAATCAGGATTCAGGAGTGTATGATTTAGAATCCACATCATCCAAAACTTTTATGTGCAATATGAACTTGATCACCCTTGAATTATGACAGTAGACCATACTATTTATTGATTTGGGCGAGTCTAATTGTGACTTGAGGGGCTTTATTTAACAGTGGTTCTCAGAATATGGTCTTTGAAGACAGGTTTCAGGTATTTGCATAGAGTAAAACCTGCCACCTGTGTATAAAGATCACCTGGTCACAAAGACCCTTTTTTTTTGCTGTCCCCAATAGTACAATTTGTGTACAAATAAACCTCTATATAAAGACCACCTCCCTATAAAGACCAGTTTTCTTGTGTCCCTAAGGAGGTCATTATATACAAGTTTCATTGTATTTCAATTTCCATATTTTTTATATATTTCTAGGCATTACAAGTAATGATTCAACCAATCATTGAAGATCTCATATACACTGACAGGTTGCTATGGTTACAGGAAAGTGGACACAAGGGGGAGATAATACCTGTATTTGATGAGTTCATATCACCAAGAAACCTTGCGTTGCTGGCTTTAAAATAAAACAAGCCAATCAAAGACAAACTTACAAATGTATGGAGAAATTGTCCAATCAGAGAAAAAGGTTATAAATAAAAACTTCTATGTGTGTATCTTTGTCTTATTTTTCTCCTGCATTTCAATTTTATTCATTTTCAATTTTTAGCTGTCATATTTCTCAAGTCTTGAAACTTTATGCAATCATGAAAATTTTAGGGTCTTTCTCAGGCCCAGTCAGTGCTGGTTTGAACCCTGCTGAAATCCCTCCCCCAATAAAAAAGAAAAAAAAATGAGAGGGATCGTCAGTTTACTTGTGAAAGAACTGAGCTGTTGTCCCAGTACAATGTATTTGGAGTTTGTTTTCTCCATTTAAAAACTGGCTTCTACCATATAAATGAAAAAAAAAAATTTGTGGCATACAATTCCGCTGAAACAAAAAAAAAACAAGAGATGGTGTGGTCAAAAGCACAATGCTGCAACCAGACCTGTTGACCACTTCAATTTTAGCATAGTTTCCAGTGGTTGGGTAAACTACTATACCACAAAGGCCCAGCAATTTGCTTTGTCAAATGAAATAAGGATTGATATAGGACCTTTCACAGAATCTCATTAAAATTTGATAAAAACATTTGATATTTGTTAGATATGAAATGTATTATTTTATTAACATAACATGTTTCTATCAAATGAATAGACATCATTCATTATTTTAAAGGGCCTTACTACTTAAACATGTTAGATTAATATACAATAACAAAAAGGAGATATGCACAGGCATAAACATTCTTAAATTCTTATATATTTTGTGTTTGTTTGTTTGTTTGTTTATTGTTGTTTAATGTCCCACTCAAGAATATTTCACTCATATGGAGATGTCACCAAATGCCGGTGAAGGGCTTCAAATTTTGGCCTATGCTCGGCACTTACGGCCATTGAGCAGTGAGGGTTCTTTAACGTGCCGACACCTACTGTGACACAGGACCTCCGGTTGAAAATTGTATAAGAAATCCAGGTTTTGTACATTTTCAACTGTAGTTGATCAGCTCAATCTTACTACATGTATTTGTATATGAATACCACACTGGACCTGACCTTATCTTCATAAAATATACAGGAATTTAAGATTTTTTATGTCTGTGTATAGCTCTTATTTGTTATTGTACATCAAGTACAAGTAGTAAAAGTAGAAAAAAATCAAAATAATTATTTATGTAAACACAGCTAATGTCCCTTTGAAATATTGATTGCACCATTAAAACATATGAGTACGAAAGGCTGGAGTCGGCCTGGCTCAGTCGGTAGCGTGCTCGACTCTGGATCGTGAGTTTGAGTCCCACCGGCGGCAGGTTGGTTTCCTGTCTTTTGGATGAGACGGTAAAAACTGGAGGTCAATGGCCGTAAGTGCCGAGCATAGGCCAAAATTTGAAGTCCTTCATTGGCATTTGGTGACGTCTCCATATGAGTGAAATATTCTTGAGTGGGATGTTAAATAACAATAAACATAAACAAAAGGCTGTTTGGGTCACAAACAGGATGAACTAACGTGATGACCACTTTCACCTTTAACATGATAAAACATACTTTTTGCATGCAAGTAGTGACTAAATGTGAAGGACGTTTTAGCATGCAAAACCTATTTCATTGTTTAAGTTTTGCTTGCATGTATTTAAAGTTATTATTACCAAACACTTGCATGTAATTTTGTAATGTGACCGAGAGGAAACAGTCAATCAGAACTCATCTTACATCATAAAGAGAACAATCAGAAAAGTCTTGAAGAGGATAAGAAGTTAAATTTGTATCAACGATATTTACTAAATGAAATGAAAAAATCTTTTTTATTTTATCTGATAATCTTTGGACACATTTTCCATATGAATCAACATTTCTAATCGAACAATAATGGTAATAAAGATACATATGTAGAATGTTAAAAAACATGGAAATTAAAGTAATAACAACTTTTTATTTTGATAAAATTATGTCATGATATTGGGCACCATTTCATTACTAATTAAACAGAACGAGGTTTTCGATTGGTTAATTTCATCACGTAAGTTCATTTCGTAATTTTCCACAACACTATAAAAACCTATTTTGCATGCAAAACTTAAAAATAAAGAATGACATGTTAGAGTATCCTTTTTCATGTTAAAAGTCACTACTTGCATGCAAAAAGTATGTTTTAACCCGTCAAAAGTGAGTTTTTGCATGCAAATGGTGACTTTTAACGTGAAAGTGGTCATCCTGCATCAGCGTCGGAAGCAAATTAAAAGTGGGGGGGGGGGGGGGGCTAAACCAACTTAAAACACATACACACGCCAGAAACGTCTGGGGGCTAAGGCCCAATTTTTAACACCTATGTCTATCTTTGCAAAAAAAGTGGGGGGGGCTAAGCTCCCCCTAGCCCCCGCCGGATCCGACGCCTATGTCCTGTAAGTTCATCCCATTTGTGGGAGTTATAAAGAGGTCAAGTATTGTAAATGATGTGTATGGTACTTTGAATTCTCTTTAATAACACATCGTCGTAAAATTACGATCTGGAATCCCTATGCTCTTTCAGACCCATGGTCTCATGTGACTGAAATCTCTCGTAAATATTTTAATTATTCTTGAAGTTTCGGCCAATGCGAGTAAATGCTGCTCTCATTCGTCAACCAATCAGATCAAGGTTTTTAAAAATAATTTCAGAATTATATTGGATCAACAGACAATGTGATGACTTCCGTTGCCGATCAAAACTACTGTGATTGGATAAATTGGACAACACTTACTCCTTATCAATATTTATTAGTTATGGGAGATTTCGATCGCATGAGACCACTGATAGGAAAGAGCATAGTGACTCCAGACTGTGGATTTACGACGATGTATATGACCATATGCAAAGGAATGCCCATTATAGGATTCTCATTTTTGTACAGTGGATCCAACTTAAATCGAACCCTGTTACATTGAAAGCCCACTTAATTTGAAATGATTTTGATACCCTGGCCAAATTTCCCTAAAGTTGGCAAAATATAAAATGTGTAAAAACCTTTAATTTTTCTAGAAAAGGCAGAAAATTTATAACAAATTGCAAAACATTTCACACCTTGGTGCACTTGTGAAAGATACGTGCTTCCGCCCCCTTCTACCTTGGAATCCAGTATCCCTGGTAATATTTTTCAAAAATGAATTGTCCAGCTTATAACTTGCAATCTGGGGAAAATGACCAAGAAAATAATTAAATAAATAAACAACAAACAATATATCATCTTATACAAGCATGTTGGATTTGAAATTTATTGATAAGAAGTCATATCAGATTGAAATATGCAATAATACCTTTTTATCAAAATAATATACATATATATGTACATAACCATGTGAAGTTTCTAAAAATAGAATTAAACAAATGACTAACGTTGCTAATTGTATTTGCCTGCAAATACAGCTAATCTGTTTCAGTCTTGAATATTCTTGAGCATTAATGAAATTATAAAACTAGAACTTAAAAATCACCGAGTTATGGCAACTTTATGGAATCCTGTTAGTGCTATATATCATAATAAGCTGCGTTGTCTAGATCCTTTCCCATGATCCTCGTGTGAAGTGGGCACTTGTGCCTTGTTTTAAACATTTATACGCAGACCTCCAAATCAATTATCTGGAAGCTACCATTTAAAATATTGGATGCTGTCGGATAATTATTTGGCAGTCTTCAAATAAATATATTCTAACATGACACAAATGGACCTCCATACTACTAAGAATTCTTATATGGTGAAAACGATATGAAAGCATAATCATTTTGTACAAATAATCTGAAAACACCAGGTATTTTTTTTTCACTTATAACAATGGTCAGACTTGACTTTATCAGTCACATAATTCCCAGCTACGTCCAAAAAAAGAAAAAAAAAAATACCACCTGACCAGGGCAGGAAATTTGCAATTTCTGTTAATTTACCCTTAATGTTGCTACACACCAAATAATAAAGAGAAAATTTCAAAACCCCTGAAGTCACATTTGGACATGTGTAGACAGCAACCTTTCGCAAAATGTCACCTGCCTGACTCGGATAACATATAAATATATATCAAAAGAGCTCATGTGAATTTAATATGATTGCGGCCTCTAAAAATCGTGAATTTTTCAATATGATTTATATTATTGCTAAAAAGAAAATTTTCAAATTTCCCTGTAAGAAATCTGATCAACAAGAAGTCATTTTTCCATCAGAGTCAAGGAATTATAGGAGAAAATGTTGTGCTTAAAAACAAAGTTAAAAAGAAACCTAGATTAATTTTGATTTATTTCATCTATAAACCTGCTTTGTTTGACAAAGACTCGAGTATTGTATGTAATCAAACTCATCCTAGCTCCAACTTATATAAAACAATAAACCAAATTTGGTTGAAATATAAGGAGAGAAACATGCATTATCCATTGTAAACCAAAACAATGCGAGCAGAAAAATTGATTGGCCGAAAGCAAAATGACACCCCCTCCACACCCAATCAAGGCTTCAATTTGGGGGGAGGGGGGGGGGGCGCAATGGCATACATATACCATACTTTCACTTTAACCACAGCTCGTTTATCACAGTAAAAGTATTTGGACAGACTTTGAAGAGACAAAATTTTCATTTAGCATATCAATTCCATAATAAAAATTACTGATCATCTGATAAAGAAGTCTAGTTTGGCAGATTGAATATATGTGAAAATAATTACATCAAATTACAAATAAATGTATATTACTGTTAATACAATGATGAATACACACACTCACACTCGCACAAACACACACACAAACACACACACGCTCACACAAACACACTCACACAAACACACACAGGCAGAAGTGGATTCCTATTGGCAAGTCGGTCTTTAATAAAAAATAATCTTTTGCATAAAAACCATGGATGTACAACAAAGTAAGCAAACCAAATACATCAAATGCATATTTTACATGATTTAGAATGGTCAAAATACAGAAAGTTTTCAAGTAAACATGAAATGAAATTAACATTCCAAAAAGTAATTGATTATTCAAACAACAATTTTCTGGCATTGACTGTGTAAGACAACTAGTGGATATGATCTGCCAAATACATTCACAAGTCCCCCCCCACCAAAGAAAAAGAGAAAAACAAATCCACTGCTTGATTACTTCTCTAACTTGCATAAACTCTGGGGTTAGCCATGTAATTCACAGCTATTATTCCTTACCAAATAGATATAAGATATTTGCCAATTTGTATGAATAACATTTTTATTTCATTGCCTGTGAGGCAGAAGTATTTTATTTAACACACACACACACACACTCACACGTACACACACACACACACACACACACACACACAACATATATATATATATATAATATATATATATATATATATATATATATATATATATAATATATATACACACACACACACATATATATATATATATATATATATATATATATATATATATATATATATATATATATATATATATATATATATATATATGTATGTATATATGTATTCTTCTGCCTCAAAATTTAATAGAAATGTTATTCATAAAGTATTGGCAAATATTCTATTTATTACATTTTTATTTTTCAAGCCACAAGAAACAGTAGTCCCAAAATTTCAAAACTATTTTGAAGGGCTGAGTAAAATAACACAGTTTACACTGGTTTTACATAGTGTGTTATTTTTCACATTGAACAATAACAATTAAAAACTAACAAATTTATTTAATTGATAAATCTTTCTATTTTAATACTACCAAAAATGTAATAAATATTACCTACCAAAATGAAAGAATTGTATTTTGAGAGGATATGAAAAGAATTGGATGCTTTTTTTGTGGCAAGCTAAAGCAGATGTGGCATGAAATGGATTTTACCTTGAAATGTATCACGATTACAAATAACAATGATGAAATAACAATAAACAATATAATCGCTCAAAATCTGATAAATTTCAAACTAACAATCACTGAATCGGCATGAATTATGATTATTCATGAATATTCATTTTTTCTCTCATGCATGTTTAAACATTGCACTTAAAAAAAGAGTAGTTACATAAAAAAGATTGAAACAAATACATCAAACTATGAAATGGCAATAATGTCTGCTGTAGTTATCTCCCTTTGTAAAGTCAGTTTCTCTTATTATATAATACACTATATATATATATATATATATATATATATATATATTTCTCTTTGGATTTTAAGTCAAAGTATGGAAACCTGCTTAACTCATTAACCCTGTAGCCACATTTGGACTCTTCCATTTAAAAGAATAGCAAAAATCTACTGTCAGAATTCAGGAGTGTATGACCAAGTATAACAAAAATTGCAATAATTTTACATGCTATATTGTCTTGTTCATCCCTGGACCGTACCATTCATTGATTTTGGGCGAGTTTAGAAATGTGACCACAGGGGTTGATTCATTAAATGCAGAGTTTATTTTATTCATTTTTTAATTATCTACAAAAATATACAATTAATAAAATTAATTAAGCTGTAGTTACCTCCTTTGGACTAAAAACAATGTACAATGAAGCATCACAAGTCAAAATGAAAGTGTATTATCTCCCTTTGTATATATAAACTGAATAACAAAGACACAAGAACAAGTAAATGATATTAATACTATTGCTTGACTTCATTTTTTTTCAGCATTAACATTCATTAAAGCAGTGGAAATAAATTGTCAAAGAGTTATTTCCCTTTTTATCTATTTCAGTGTTTAATCAAATTTTGGAAAATTGCAAGTTATCTCCCTTTGTTTCTGTGAACTCTCGGTATAAATTCTTGAAAAAAAAAATAAATAGATAAAATAAATGTTCGGCTTGGGTAGGAAGTTTTTTTTATTTTTTTATTTTTAACAAAATCTCCTCTTGTAATGAATTTTTAAAAAAAATCCTTATCCACAGACTGTATTTCCATGCTTTTGCCACTGAAAATTTTTTGACAGCAAAAATGTAGGTAATATATACGTTGTATTTCAAGTCCATGTGGTAAAATCAATTTCACCAGCCAGCAGCTGTATCAAATGTAGTGTATCACTGCATATCAATGTATAAGATGATTCATCTACATTGTTACTGTAAATGTCACTTTCCAGATATATTTTTTAGCCATATTTCGCATACATCGTACTAAAAAAAGAAACAACTGACCCGGAACTAGTTTATACGATACATATTGTACAAAAATTATTTGGTTTAATGAACGTGTTAAAAGAAATAAAAAAATCTCGTTTTCATGATAAAAATTACGATTTTTCCGAGGCTCATGGTGAAGTAATGTTAAATGTTGACCTCTGCTAGATGCAAATATTTAACCAAAGTACAATAGCATATTTAGCTCATTCACCCTAAAGACACATTTGGACTGGTTTAAGTCATTGGTTTACATTGTTTTTCAGGGGTTGAGGAGTTTTTTTTTAATTCCTTTGCAAACAAATAAAAGAAAAACAATAAATGAATAAATAAAATGAATAAACGAATGAACAATGCAGCTTCTTGCACAAACTAGTATCTATCAGTTTGTTGTGAAAGATAAACACTGAGAGAATACCAAACACAGAAAAATTGTATTAACTGATCAACCCCCTTTGATCACATTTAGGCTCACCCAAATCAATAAACTGTATGGTCCATTGTCATAATTCAGGTGTGAACAATTTAATACTGAATGTATAAACATCAATTTGAACTTTAGATCCTAAATTATACACTCCTGAATTTTGACAGTGGTATTTATCATTCTTTGAAATGGATGAGTCCAAATGTGGCTGCAGCGGTCAAAGAGTTTCAAGAAACTACAATAAGATGTTAACAAGAAAAAAACTACATACATACATACTAAAAAAAAAACAAAAACAAAAACTCTCATAACAACAACAAGTCCTGCAAACAATTTGGGAAGAATTTGTTTATTCGAATAAAAGACAGTAGTAAGTGTGTAAATGGATTTTGCTTGAGGTAGAACTATGATCAATTTTGCTGCATGCACATAAATACTGGGGGGGGGGGGGGGGGGGGGGAGGGGGGGGGGGGGGGGTGAGCAAATAACATGAAGCAATTGCATATGATATCTGAGTAGCATATATGTTAAGACTGCCTTTAAAGATTGAAAGTTATTATTTTAACATGAATCCACATTTAAAAGGTGGTATGGCTGAATTGCAAGGGATTGTACTGTGTTAAGGCATTCCCACCTAAAGACAGATTTGGACTGGTCTAAGTAATTGATTTACAGAAGGGTCCACTGTTTTTCATGGGTTGGTGAGTTAACAAAACTAACCAACTGTGCTAATCCCAACTGCTAAACCAACGTGTTGATGTAGGCAGATGGACACACTGTTTGTCCAGTTGTCCAATACAAGTCCATTTTGTAGTGAATGTTACTTCTATTGGACAAGTGAAGTTGTTGAAGACAAAACTTAATTCAGTAAAAATTATACTTGTTTAAACACAAATCAATATCTTTAAATGCTAAACTTGATTATCAGACAAATGATTTTTTGCATTTGGACAAGTAAATTTGAATACACTATATTACTTGTCCTGTGGTAATTTTCATGATTGTTCTCCCCTGACATTGTCAATCTTTAGACTTGTATTTGCATTGCAATCCGGCAAAACATCGCTAAAAAAAAAAAAATTAAAAATTAAAACTATACCTTTAAGAGTATGAAAGACGTTCATGACGAACTGAGAACAAAACATTTCATATACATGTACAGTTTAATTTAGGTAAAATCAAATTTAACAAAAATAAAAACAACAAACTATGAAAGTGAACACAAAAAAGATGGGGGAAAATAGACCTTAATTCTAAACAAATTTTTCTTTCAATGGACTCAAACATTATATTTGTAATTGTCGTTTTACAAAATGTCATTAATCGTGCCGATAGTCTACAGAGAAACAAAATTTAACGTATGAAACACTGTCGAATTACATAAATATGTGATGTCATTATTTTCAAAAAATCTAATTGTGATATTGCATTGATGAAAAATCAAATACGTTTCAATAACATTTGTTCACCTAATATATATGTGAAAATACATGAATAAGATTTTCATTTATATAAATCAGTAAAAAAATGTCTGCAAAAGAAGGCAAATAAATGTAATGTACGTTTCTTAAATTTGTCTATAATGTGATCGGAAGTGATGAAAATATGAACTCATTGTTCCCTGAAAGATATTGGACTCTTCTGTAAATCAATGACCTAGACCAGTCCAAATGTGTCTTTAGGGGTAAAAGGGTTAAACAAGGTGTGTTTGTTTGACACCAATGCCCTGGGCGGTAGGGTGTGGCACACATAACACAGGTCCCAACATGAATCCAGATGCATCTAATTTTGGTTAAGTGTTAAATCTATTTTTAGACATACATCGATATAAACAAGTCAAATACTATTCATTATAATGGATCTTTTGCCAAATATAAGTTAGGGCTGTCATTGATAGACTCGATATCGATGTTATCAATATACAAATTGATTCAATATGATAATCGATACTTTTTTTTTTTATCGATACTAAAAAAAGAAAAAATAGATTCATGTTGGGACCTGTGTAAAATAAATGGAAATTTTTGGAAATTGTAAAAGAAAGTACACACTGTGATATGAATTACGAAATGTATCGATACTTAATTCATTATACATTTCACAGTATGTACTTTCTTTTACAATTTCCAAAAATTTCCATTTGTTTTACTTCATGCTCTTGAACTATGTTATATTTTAACTGTTCAGTTTGTTCAAATAAACAATGATTTCCTTACAATATTTCTTTTTATCATCAGATAGTAAAATACACGATAAAACACCCAAATATTTTTATAATGAATCTACATACACTGTGTAATTTGGTTTTTATATACATTCTGTGGTTTACATGACCACGTGTTTTGGGACTTCTTTTTAGAAGATGGCAGAGATTGTTGAGCCGAGGAGTGCAAGAACCGACAACTCTGTGTAAGAGATTGAGAGTGCTATAGACAGACAGAAACGCAGGGAGTAGAAAATGCCCACGAACTTTTTTCATGATTTAAAAAAATGAAGTGTGTGATAATTTCCATAGCTTAACTTATTCACCTCTAAACACACATTAGGACTGGTCTAAGTCATTGATTTACAGAACAGACCATTGTATTTCAGGGGGTGGATGAGGTAATATACTACTTTTATCAACAAACATATTCCTGCTGTGCTATTTTTGTCAACAAATAAGATATACCATACTATTTTCAGCCAATAAATACATTTTGATGCTATTTTCTTTACCAACAAATATATTATTGCCATGCCTTTTTTTTGCCAACAAATACGTTATTGCAATGCTATTTTTACCAACAATTACCGGTACATTATTTGCCATGCCATTTTTTGCCAACTAACACATTATTGCAATGCTATTTTTGCCAACAAATACATTTTTATTGCCATGCTATATTTGCACTATAAAAATAATTTACAAAAAAAAAAAAAAAAAAAAAAAATGAAATATCTATCTCCAAAGCTGCTATGCTTCTGTTTGTAGAAGTTCTATATATATTAAATATTTGTTTTGGTCTATAAATACTTTCAATGAAGCTATAAATACCTTATAAGTCAACAAAAAAGTTTGGCAATATAGTACACTAACAGTTTGTCAATATATTATCGTATAGTATTATCTTCGTATATAAGCTAAAGTCATATTAATCTTTGCAGTATTCAAAATGTCCAATGAATTGTCAGCAAGTTTCATTGTCCAGACTTGCACTTTGACCATCAAATCCTGGTTATACTTCATCCAAAATCTGACCATTTGACCTTGACCTTGCATTATCAAGTCTAACCTCTCGTGGAAGGGAAACAACAAGACGCGTAGAAACACTGGCAGCATTCTCCAGGGCTATCAATTACATCATGCCCTTTGGATGAATTCAAGTAGAGTTCCAGAATTAGCATAGTTAGTATGGATGTACATTGACCTCATCTGTTCAGTAATATGGACTTCCTATATTTTGAAGTGATCCCATCCACAACATATCTTATTGCTCTATGAATGGGCATAACCACAGGTCTGATATAAGTCATATGGACCAGTTGTATTGATGAACACATTCTTCAAAGGGAGGTAATCCATTCCTCTCTCTTTTCTCTTTTTTTTTTTTTGAAGACCACGAGGTAGGTAGGATGGCTCAGGTTTAGAGACAGAAAATGAGTGTCCTTGACCTTGGCTTTGACCTTGACATACACAAATGTTTTTATTTACACTATAATGTACAGTATATACAGATATACTAGCTTTCTCTTTCTCTCCTAATCACACATAAAAATTGAATCACTCTCGTTCTTCTGTCTATCTTCTTGTTCTCGTTCTTTCTCTCCTTCCATACCTGTAAAATACAAAAATAAACAAATCAATAACATAAATAAAGAATATGGAAAGTACCTGATAATTTTTTTAAAAAAATAGATTTTAATTGATATATAATAGGAGCATTTCATTCTGCTCTGAATTCATTTCTTACACTATCATCTACAAGAGCTTGTAGCTTTACAGGAAGGTCAAAGGTCATTTTGAAGACGAAAACAAGGTCAAATAGTGATCACAAGGTACATGTAGATGTTATGTACTAAAAGAAGCCTAAATGCATTAAATCTAGATTAAAACCGATTTCATTGCAATTTTTTGAAATGTCCGATATGTTGATTTAATGAAAACCGGTGAGCGACCTCATAGGTGTATCCTGTTTGACCAATGAAAATTTTGATGTCTGAGCAATAGAAGTAGGTAAACCTTAATTCGACCATTCTACAACTGGATTCTGGCGCTGGGACAATAGAGTAAGCCCCCACCCACCCCCACTCATCTCATTTTCATAGTATGGTTTTAACTTTCTGTTTATATTCTCCCAAAATATTTGAAAACATAGATTTTTGATGAAAGTTTTTAAAAATGTCTACCAAATCATGGACCCCATGTGATGGCAATAACATGGTCACATGACCTTTTGATCACCACTTGAGACATAAATGGCTTTAGTAAAACTGGAGACCACTTAAGGTGGTATAGCTGAAATGTGAATCATTGTCTTTCAAAAGCCTAAACAGTTTTCTCTAAAAAAGAGCTGAATGCAAAATGCTTAAGTCGAAAACAAATTGTTGACGCAGATAGACAGACATATGATTAAGTGTACAGGATGACAGTCATTGTCAACTGCCCGGCATTTGCTTCGCACTCCACGCAAAAATCATGCACTTTACTTGAACTTGTTTACAGTGAAGTTTAAACAAAATAATCAAGTTGTTGTATTGTTGTTTAACATCCCACTCAAGAAACTTTCACTCATATGGAGACGTCATCAAATGCCAGTGAAGGGCTTCAAATTTTAGCCTATGCTCGGCACTTATGGCCATTGAGCAGTGAGAGTTCTTAAACGTGCCGACACACACACCTACTGTGACATGGGACCTTTTGTTTTTACTGTCTCATCCAAAGGACGGGAATCCAACCTGTCGCCGACTGGACTCAACCTCAAGATCAAGAGTCCAGCACACTACCGATTGAGCCAGGCCAGCTCAACAATACTTGTATAATTAACGAGAGCAACAAACAAACAAACATAGTGAACTCTGTGATGATTTTTTCTGACTCACCTACGTAGAATTATGATTTTGAAGATCTACAACATCTAAGTGTACATCGACAGGTGAAATATGATCATAACCGCCCTTAGAGGACATTTGTGACTGCATGGTATCTACCTGTTAAATCGAAAAAAAAAAAATTTGAAATCAGACAACAATTAAATTACAGACATAAAACACAAAACAGCCAACTCCTCTTGTAATGAAGTGGAAGGGAGATAGATTTATACATCATTATAGCCGGATTTCTTTACTCGAATTTATATGAAATAATGTATGAAATGCACAGGGAATACAATGCATACATGATTTCTTGATAACTGATATCTCGTTATAAATGGTCTTGTTACAAGTGGAGATAACTGTACTTGTATTCATCTTAATAAAAAGATGTGCTTGCATAATACACAAATCGGATTCCAGAGAGAAAAATAAATCAGATGAATATCCGTGGATCGACGACAATTCATTTAAACAAATTTTCCAATAAAATTATGAATCTACAACTGAAGCGTATTTTGGTCAATGACACGCCATCACTACACCAAGTCAAATCAAAAGTATACACCTAGCCAACAACTGTAAGAAGTAGGAGAATGTTTATAAGTTAAAATATTTATTGTAGGACATTTTGTATTAATCTGAACTTTGTCATTTATCAGCTGATACGAGGACTACTGAAGGTGCCCGCCATTTTGTCCAAAATATGCCTTCATTTTGTCACATGGTGATGAAAGTCACATGACAGAGAGTGGTCTGTTGAGGGATCTCGGAAACGACGTATTCCTTTGTACTGGACCATAAAAATGTTGCTGTCCACTGAGTCATCAGTATCGACTTTTAAATGCCTCGAATCACTACATACTTACACACACTGCTTTACTTGTAGCTACGTCCCCCGATCCTATGTGACCCGTATGTCTAAAATCCGTTGGTAAACCTATCATACTAGCATCAATCCTCGCCCGTCTTTTCTGGAAAAAAATGTTGAGGTATGCATTAGGTATAACAAATCTAAAGCCAATTGGGAGCTAATTCAGAACTTAGCATGCTTAGAGCTACTTTAAAATGTTGATATCAATCTGTGTGTGTAGAAAGTATATAGAGTTGATAAACTGCGCAGATCTGATACGCCTGTAGCGCAGATTTTTTATGAAGAACAGACAAAGAATTAAGAGCTACATATACTTATACCCGTGTATATACATGTACAAATAAATGTACAGTGAAACACGTATATAAATACTTCCTTAGTGTATACAGTATATGGTGCTCCAGTGCTGACAAAATCAATACGCAGTGCTCCCCTGTTATAAAGCCACTGTCTCTGAAGTCGTGTCTTTTTTCTTCCAATTTTGGGAAAATGTCATGGACAATGCAATTCAATTAAGGATTGTTTTTCATTTTTTGAAAAACATGGAATATAACTCTGTGCATTGAATTTTTTTCCATGAGTCATTGCATGTACATATTTATTTTCCATGTATTTCAAAAAATGAAAAACAATTCTTATATTTATATACTTTACCATTTTTATGTGAATCTGTAGTCAGCTGGATACGAAATTTATTCTATAAAATTGACTTTTTAGGGGGGTGTGTATACTTGCAATGAAGGAAATATGTAAATATTGGGAATTTTAATGTGAATTTGTGTCAAATTGAGAAAATATTTTGCAAACATGGAAATCTAAATGTGACGGAATCTCTATTTTAGATGCATTTCCCTGCAATAATTTATTTTTCATTATTGTTGTGGTCTGTTCACCAAATTGGGATTTTCTCTATCGAATTGGAAAAAACCACATGTATTTTTTCATTGGGAATGGTGGAATGGAATGGAATGGTGGCATTTTAACAAGGTTTTTGGTATTCTCTTCCAGAAATTGACAAACAAAATGACAAAATCTTTGAAGACTTGCATTACAAAAAGATCCAATATACATGTATAAGGTGTTTTGTCCACAACCAACTAAAAGCAGCTGATTGGTCCAATTTAACATTTAATTCCCACATGTTTGTTGACAAACAGACTTTGCGGTAGCCATTTTTCTGCACAAGAGCCTCCTTCAAGCGGTTAATTTAACCATACAGAATAAGTGAATCCTCCGATTTTGAAATGTTGTAACAAAACATCATGGAATACAGCCAAACTTGTATATAAAGACCCCCTTCGGGACACAAGAAAACCGGTCTTTATAGATAGGTGGTCTTTATATAGAGGTTGATTTGTACACAAATGGTACTGTTGGGGGGACAGCAAAAGACAGTCTTTATGACCAGGTGGTCTTTATTGTTTGTTTGTTTATTGTTGTTTAACGTCCCACTCAAGAATATTTCACTCATATGGAGACGTCACCAAATGCCGGTGAAGGGCTTCAAATTTTGGCCTATGCTCGGCACTTCCGGCCATTGAGCAGTGAGGTTCTTAAACGTGCAGACACCTACAGTGACACGGGACCTCCAGTTTTTACTGTCTCATCCGAAAGACAGGAAACCTGCCGCCGGCGGGACTCGAACTCACGACCTCACAATCCAGAGTCGAGCGTGCTACCGACTGAACCAGGCCAACTCTGGTGGTCTTTATACATAGGTGGTCGCTAAAGCAAGGTTTTACTGTACATACATTTTTTTTTAACAATAATTTGACATGTACATAAAATGTACATTAAACTCTGTCGCCATTTTAAAACAGCATGTATATATTTTACAGAGTTTGGTGAAATTTCCAATTACATGTACTTTTGACCTCCCTATCAGGGGTAGCCTATAGCCTAAATCTATCAACCGTTAAATACAAAAGGTCAACCATGGTAATTACCGCAATTAGATGAATGAGGAATTGAATGAAAGGGATGGGGTTCAGTGTTATTGGTGATTGGCACAACTGTTTGTGAATTCAAGTGTTTGGCATTTATTGCAGGGATAATTACACTTTAAATTGACTGTTTGTCCAGTAAATCACTTTGCGGATGGTAATATGCTGGGGCTGGCATTACATTGGGGATTTATAATGTAAAGAAATTGGGAGTTTTCATGTAGAAATGTGGGATTGGCGTTATGATGGTGAAGCGATGTATGTATTTATGTTCATGCACAAATTAATCTAAGTAGAATTAAACATGTAAATATACTCCAGTTACTTACTGTCGGCTGGGGCTGCTCTGTAATACAGCATGAAAAACATATAAGAGCATCAGCCATCATTGAGCAGTCTATATATAGTGAGATATTACACAGTGGGAATCTGTGTAAAGCAGTCAAATATTGTGATCTATAAAAATAGCAGTTATCTCCCCTTGTATGGCTGGCTAAGAGTACAGTTCACTACTGTTGGAATGACTAAATGTCTGTCAATTTCCTGAGGGAAAATAGAAATCCGTTTAATTTGTTGTTCAGTATTTGAGGTTTATCCAACTATTCAACACTATTGTAATACACCAGCAACTCATTAGTAATGAAGAATAATTGTCTGAAGTTGTCTCCCTTGAATTTCTTCTTTTTTTTTTTTTTTTTACAAGTCAGCTCTTTCTCTTTGTGTCATCATAACAGTGCTGCAAATGGAAAAAATGATATTTATAATGGAAATGCATTAATAAAATACAAATACAGGCATGTCCAAAAATGTACTAACACTTTACAACTGAGAAACTATTTGTCTACATCTTGTGAGACCATTCTTGAGAGCCTACCTGTCTACAGTTTGTGAGACCACTCTTGAGAGCCTACCTGTCTACAAGTCTTATGAGACCATTCTTGTGAAACAACTCTTGCAAGACTACTCTTGTGAGACTACCTGTCCACATCTTGTTAGATCATTCTTGTGACAGGTAGTCTCATAAAAATGGTTTCACAAGATGTAGACAGGTAGTTTCTCACACAAATGGTCTCACAAGACAGGTAGTCACACGAGAGTTGTCTCACAAGTCAGGTAGTCTCACAAGAGTTGTCTCACAAGATGTACAGAGGTAGTCACACAAGAGAAGTCTCACAAGATGTACAGAGGTAGTCACACAAGAGTTTTCTCACAAGATGTAGACAGGTAGTCACACATGAGTTGTCTCACAAGATGTACACAGGTAGTCACACAAGAGATGTCTCACAAGATGTACAGAGGTAGTCACACAAGAGTTATCTCACAAGATGTACAGAGGTTGTCACACAAGAGTTATCTCACAAGATGTACAGAGGTTATCACACAAGAGATGTCTCACAAGATGTACAGAGGTTGTCACACAAGAGATGTCTCACAAGATGTACAGAGGTAGTCACACAAGAGATGTCTCACAAGATGTACAGAGGTAGTCACACAAGAGATGTCTCACAAGATGTACAGAGGTAGTCACACAAGAGATGTCTCACAAGATGTACAGAGGTAGTCACACAAGAGATGTCTCACAAGATGTAAAGAGGTAGTCACACAAGAGATGTCTCACAAGATGTACAGAGGTAGTCACACAAGAGTTGCCTCACAAGACAGGTGGTTTCTCATGACATAATGCACAAGGTCAGTGGTGTCACAAGACACAATCTCTCACAAGAGTAGTCTCTCAAGACAGGTTTCATTGTACATTGTACTACATGCAAGTTACACAAGTATATTTTTCTCCTGTATCAAGGAAACTATGATCATCATCAAAACGGAGCGTGGAAATACCAAGTTTATACTGAATGCATCTCTACAAGTTTATTATAAATTTTCGTCCACTTCAATTTATCTCTATCCCTCGAAAAAATCAGCCAACTTGGCTATTTCCGAGAGCATTCATAAGTGTCTATGTATCAGAAAATTTGCATCCTGCCCTCAAGTGGGTGTGCAGAATCAACTCTCTCACTTCCCCAAATGATACGGAACAATATTATACTAACAATTATATACGTATAGTGTTTAATTGTTTAATCACATTTTAGGAACATACGCATATGATCCTCTGACAAAAAAAAAAAAGAGAAAAGAGTATTAGCAGCAATTTAAAATATATTTAAGTATGTATCGATGGGCCCTGGATAAAAAATATCATAAACATTAAAGATGCTTAATAACATATACATACAGTAATACCTGCTTTTAGCGACCACCTGTGTATAAAGACCACCTGGTCATAAAGACTGTCTTTGGCTGTCCCCAATAGTACCATTTGTGTACAAATCAACACCTATATTAAGACCCAGGGCTTTCAAAAGTTTTTGAAGTAGCAGGCACTTAAAGTAATTAAAGTAGGTGGCTAAGCTGAGTGAAGTGAAGCAAAACAAATTTAGGTTGGGGGACTGGGGCCGTATAGGCCCCCAGAAACTGAGAAGAAATGGTGTAAAATCCTGCATTTGGGGGCACTTTTCTTTTAGCATTTCAAAAAGTTGCCTTTTGTGTCTAAATTTTTCAAAATTTTGAAAATTTAAATAAGAAGTAAAAATTAGATATATACTACAATTTTACTTCCACAAAGAAGGAATTTTCATTTTTTTTTTCTTTTCCTGTTTAAATTAATGAATATTTTTTTTAATTTGGAATATTGAAACAAAAATACAAAATACAAAGACTTTGATTTTCTCAAGAAACAACATTTTCAAATGTCAGCTCTAAAACTGAACAGAAACAAAATAATAACGAGTTTTCAAAATAAAAAATGAACATTTTATTCATGATATGAAAATATTTTGCAACTTGTCAGTCACATTTGTGTTCGACTTCTGGACCATTCACAAAATTTGGTTAGTAGTGGTTCAAAGTGCCATGCTTTAACCACTCGTCCATGGAGGTTCCTTATTGACAGGAAAGATGGTTAAATGCAAAATGAATACAATTCAATGAGTTATGGGATTCAAAATGTGACTTACATTTTTGGGGAAGCCCTATAAAACTCACAACAAGATACACTGTAAGTCTGTAACTTAGATATAAAAACACACTTACATTTGTGCATGTACATGTACAAATACAGACATATCTGCCACCATTAATTTCAATATAAACAATCTTGCAATTGTTGTGTCTAGAGAATTGGCCTAAAATGTGTTGTATGGTCAGTACAGAAGGTGTGCAAAATTTAAATAGATCCTAACACCTGACATCCTGCATAAATTAGATGACATTTTCCAGGAAGTTCAAGTACATGACAACAATGCCATTGGTTGATTCATGCCATTATGTAAGTACATCTTACTGTACCTAATACTACTTACTACAATGTATAAGGAAACCAGAGTTTGTACGACAACCGACACACGATTACAGTACTACATTGTACGTGTACAAGTACGTGTAAGGGGAACATAAGGCAATCCTTACATGCATATACATGTCCACATTTGTAACATGGAAATTATTTGTCCTGTATCAAATCCAAGACTTCCCTAATTCATACCGTTCTTTCCACAAAAGTCACTGTTCCTTTGGATTAGCCTAAACTCCGAGGTCCAGCGACACGTCTCACAACATTCCAAGATACAGAACCTATATACTTGAGGTGGGGGCTTAGAATTTCTTGACTGAGAGATTACAGCATATAGCAATTTAAAACATGAAGTCCCTCATCTCTGGCAGAACTCAACCCTATGCCTTACCTGTGAAAGGCTGGCGGTCTCGTACCAAGTACAAGTATATTGTAAGTAGGTTATTCTCCTCCATCATTAACTCATTTACCCCTAAAGACACATTTGGACTGGTCTATGTCATTGATTTACAGAAGAGTCTATTGTTTTTCAGAGGTTGATGAACTAAAATCTCATCATCACTAACACAATTGGTAACTGAAAAATTGCCTCTAAACCAATATACAGACTTTGCATAAGTCCTAAGAACAGTTAAAAAGTTAGGATCCCCACACAGAAATTTCTGAGTCTATAATTACATTTACAGAATGTATATTGTAAAATTGCCAATTTCTACATAACCAAATTTACCCTGCAGGAGATAAAAAAAAAAACATCTTCAAGGCCAAAGAAAAAACAAGTTCCAAATAGAAATGTAAATGTACAAGAATAAAAAAAATACCAATGAGGTATTTTTTCTTTTAAAAAAATATCTATGAGTATTTTGTGCCAAAAAGTATCAATTTGATTAATTTTATTTATTTCCAAAATTAATATTTTACGATTTTTCATTTTAAAGACAAACAACATTAAAATTCTTTTGTTTTATTTCTTTTTATTTTTTCAAAGACTTATGTGACCCCAAGCCCCCTTATAACAACAAACATTTCAAAGAAAGTTGTTGTAAACAAGAAATATTACTTACACATTGTACATGTAGGGGTGTAGGTTAGTGCCAAGAGTACTTTTGATGGTACTCATCGTTTTGAAACAAAGACATATTTAAGTTTTTTTTCTTCCAAGTCTTGTGTGACCCTCAGGCCCCTTATAGCAACAAAAATTTAAAAAACAATATATATATATATATATATATATATATATATATATATATATATATATATATATATATATATATATATATATATATGCTGTAAACAAGAAAACAATATTACTTACATATTGTACATGTATGTCGGTGAGTACTGACAATGGTGTTTACACTCAAAACAAAAGTAGTTGTATAAATACTATGTGTCATACATGTACGTAACCATAATTTCTTAGTCAACTTTCTAAAAATAAACAATAGCTGTGTAGCTGCATCATAATTGTTACTTGTAATAAATTTCACACTTTTTCTTCTCCCTAAAGTATCACATGATGTTTAAAAAATGTACATGTAATGTATTTAGAAATGAAATGTATTGTGCATATGTCCTTGAAATTGAGACACACTTATTATCATAATTAACATTTTATTTGTTAATTATATATATATATATATATATATATATATATATATATATATATATATATATTCATGGCCATGACTCAGCACTCTTTCTAATTTTCTTTCATGGTTTTACAGTTCCAGCACATCTACTTGCAAAGACATTGATACTGGTTCATGTCAGTCTCTCATACAAGACTTCACTTTTACTTTTTATCTTGTCAATCCCTGAAAAACAATGGACTCTTCTGTAAATCAATGACTTACATATAGACCAGTCCAAATGTGTTTTTAGGGGTGAATGAGTTAATGCAGAAATTTTCTATTTCTTCACCAAGCCCTCAACAGATGAAGTGAAACTGAAGTTCGCTAGTACATGTACACGTATGCTACATGAGACATAAAACTGATGTTAAGAACTTCCACAGTAAATGACAAGTCTGTCTGCCTGTCTAGTGTCTATCAATCTACATTTGTATATGTTTGCATAATTATAATCTAATATTCTACATGTATTTACATATTAACTCCTCTACCTCTGAAGCAATGGACTATGCATGGATCATTTTAAATGTGTTTCTAGGGGTGTATGGCTTAATAAGTTGTTTATAGGTTCCCTTAAAAAAAAAACCCCAAAAAACCGAAAAACCGATCATTTACTACACGTACATGTAATTATTTCAATCTTCTCCCTAATAAAGATGCATAGGAGTGAAAAATTAAAAAAGAGATCTACCATAAAAGACGCTAAATGCGAGTTCTGTATTTCAAAATACAAGTAATACACAACCCATATAAAAAAATGTCAAATTACAGACTTTTGGATTTAGATTGGCCAAAAATATACATGTAAACAGAAAAAATTGTTTAATATTACCCAACTGACCCATACCTAAAAGGCCCCAAATCAAAAATCTGATACGGCAACTTTGTACAGTTATTTGGCAAAAATTTACATATGTATATACAAAAATTTAAGAAAACTAAAAGAAAAAAAATATTACATGTACATATACATGTAACTACCAAATTGTGAAACTAATCGAAAATCCATAAATAGAAAAATACGTGTTTCTAAACAAATCATAAATATTAGCTTTCATCGCATAAGCTTTTATACAGTCGTCAGTGTTTCTAGCTAGAGGATTTCTTTTTTTTTTACAGGACGCTCTACTCTGTCCATTCTGTCCTAATCTGTACCAGCGCCGTTTCAATTTAGACTCACCTTGCCCTTTTCACAAAGTTCTCTCACCTGCCCCTTATTTGTATATGTATATTGTGTACATCCACCATAAAACTCATCCAGAAAATCTATGACTTTTCTCATTCATTTTCATGAACTTATCACCCCCTGAGAAACAATGAACTCTTCTTGATATCAATGACCTAGGCCAGTCCACACACGTGTCTTTAGGGATCAATGATTTAATTGAATCACTGCATTATTGCAATGTATCATTGATAGATGTTAAAAAGCATCAGTTTTTTTCCAAAGAAAAACTAATTTCCCTATAAAATTCTAACTTGAATGCTGATGGGACAATGTACATGTTGTACAGAGTTAGTACATGTATACACAGTTGAAAATCTTTGTATGACAGAAGATATGTCAGAAGCGTTGATGCTGCAGCTAATCTGTTTATATACACATGTACACCGTAGAATACCAAACAAATTACCTAAACTCGTGTGATTGACAAGAACGCACCTGATGTAAATTACTGCCAGATATTGTGATAAACACAACCAGAACACTAGCTAAATACACTACAGAGAAACCTGTTTTGAGACACTGAAATGTGGTCTTTGAAGACAGGTTGTCTGTCAAAAGAGGTTGTATTTTTAAGATTGTTTAAGATAAACATTAACTGCATGGTTTTGAAATGTGGGACTCAAGACAAGCTTTCTCACAAGACAGCTTTCTCACAAGACAGGCTTTCTCACAAGACAGCTTTCTCTCAAGACAGGCTTTCTCACAAGACAGGCTTTCTCACAAGACAGGCTTTCTCACAAGACAGCTTTCTCTCAAGACAGGCTTTCTCACAAGATGGGCTTTCTCACAAGACAGGCTTTCTCACAAGATGGGCAGTCTCTCAAGACAGGTAGTCTCTCAAGATTCGTGACCATCCCACTGTGCTTGTAACACATGATATATAGAGTGGAAAAAAAGTGTTTAGATATCATCATGGAGATACAGTGTATCATGGGGATCTAATTAATTCCATAAAACTTCAAACATTTCAGGATTTCACCGTCATGAATTATAGTATCATTGTACTTGGCAGAAGTTTGATCCGAGTTTCTCCAAATTTACATGAACACATACAACGTAATTACAGAGCGCCATTTCTCGGTTTTGGTGACCCTGGGCTAGATTTGCTGAGGGACAATATTGCAATGATAAGCTGTTTTATTTCCCATATTGTGTCTCTATCTGCTAATATAACAGTAATAATATTCAAATTTCAAAGGACATTTAGCATTGGTACATGTACATTTGTAAGCACAGTCGCCCCAAGCGGACATTTAATTGCAATATTCCTGTATTATTGGCAGTCTTATTTGTTTCCGCAGAGGGGCGTGGTCCACAGCGTGGAAAATAATTGTTAGGAATAATTTCATACTCATTTTTGTTTTTTCATATTTCGAATGTAGAAAAAAGTAATAATTTCAGATTTTTTTCATTTTGCCAAACACAAAGTGACCTTATAATTATCAAACATGTGTAAAAGGTGATGTTATTGATGTGAATGGTTGTGCAGTGATAAAACATTGTATTCCCTTAAAAGTCCTTACCACACGCTGGAGCCACATGTACCCCCCATACCCTCTTAAGAACACCATGTGCTTAACATGCATCAATGAATTTGTGATGGTATTTGTGACATGGGAACTTCAGCTTACACCTACGTTTACATGTACATATTTACTTGAACAATCATGTATATTTCTCCGATAATGTTTGCATTTGTATATGTATATTTCCCCATTTCCATATTTACATTGTATATTTCCCATATTAACACATGCATTTCCCAAGTTTGCTGGTACATTTTGTATATTTCCCATGTTAACATGAATATTATCCATGTTTACATATGTATTTCATGTTTACATGTACATTTCCCATGTCTACATGTTTACATGGGGATATTTCCCATGTTAACAATAACATACACATTTGTATGTATTTCATGTTTACATGTACATTTCCCATGTCTACATGTTTATATTGGGATATTTCCCATGTTAACAATAACATACACATTTGTATATATTTCCCATGTTTACGTGCATGTATATTCCCCATATTTACATGTATACTTCCAAAAATATAAAATCATATCAAATTTCATGTACACATACATATCAAGAGACAAGAGCTCAACAGTGAAGCAAATAAAAATTCAACAGAAGCATTTCAATGTACATGTACTTCCTTACCTGTTACGCAAATAATTTCTTAAAAAAAAAAACGAAAGATACTTTTGGAAAATTTTCACATTGACAACAAACAGGTTTTAAGTTTTACATCCTTCTACAAATACATGTACAAATAACATTCACACGTGCATGTTCCAAACCGGTGGTTGATTTTAATTGTTGAAGATAACTTACAAAAAATACTAGATTTACAAATAAATGTCTTTCAGCTTTTTGCACTCACGTATAATTTACAAACATGTAAATTGTCAGAATGCATAGGTAATGAAACCTTACGACTTACTGACGAAACATCTATGAATTATTTATGGATTCACATAAACTGTCACTTTTACAGCGATCTTTTATAGATATTACGTAATCGCCTTTTAAATAAATTATGTCTCTTTTGTCAATGCCACAGTCTTTATTTACTTTCTTAGTCACCCTCGTATAGTAAAAGATGTTTATAAGATATGATGTAAATAATCACCCATATGTTGTGAAAATTTTGTTTTCCATATCCCAACATGTTACGCCTTCATTAATCAGATTATAGTTGGTTCGTTGGTTTTTATTGTTGATTTATGATGGTCAAGAGATGGTCAAGATTCTTATTTTGACTTGTAAATGTATCAAGATGTCACTGGTCAAGATTCTTACATGTGTATTTTTTACATGTAACTGTACTGAGATGTCACAGGCATCCTTGTACAGTATACAGATTACAGTACTGTACAGTAAATACATGTACGATGTACGATGTACATGATTCACTATGGATTTACATTGCACTTAAATACGATTTAAACAGGGACGTTTTTATTTTACATATCCAGGCATGAGACTGGATATGCAATGTTCTAACCACTGGGCCACCATGATATTGGAGTTTCCGTGGAGCTGCATTTGGCCCCATTTCCAATGCAGAATATATGTTGTTTTTTTTTTCAAATTCGATGAAAAAAACTACCAATTTGATGTTGAGATCAAAACTGTAATGAAAAAATAAAACTTAATGTACCATAAGGGGAAATGCATTTACATATGTAAAAAGAAAATCCATTACATTTAGATTTCCATGTGTGCAAACAATTTTTCCCAGTCTGACACAAATTAACATGTACATGTACCTGTATTTTAAACAAAGTTCTCAATTGTGTCACCAGTTTCATTTACCCAAAACTGAAAGAATAAAGCCTGCCTGTAAACAGTCAAGTTAATGTCAACCTCCCCATTCCAACATGCCTCCCCCCCCCAAAAAAAAATAAAAATCTTGATTTGCAGAAGAGTCCATTGTTTTTCAATGGTTGATGAGTTTAATTCTGAACTTGGTACCTATTGCAAGCAAGTCCATCACTATACAATTCGTGTACATATATGTATAACTAAATGTACATTTATATACACACATCAAGCCAACGCATAAGTACATGAACACATACGTAGCATGTGTAAACGGGCATTAGCTGTATTTTTTTTTTCAAAAGAATTTCTTCCTTTTTTTAACCACTTAAGATTGTTATACAGAAACAAAAAAGAGATACATGTATACACAGGTACATGTATACAAATTCTTAAATTCCTATATATTTTGTAAAAATCGCTTGAGAAACCCAGGTTTGTCACTTTTTCAAATTCAATTGTAGTTGATTAGTTCATCCTTACTATTTATAATATGAATACCACACTGCACCTGACCTTAACTTCATAAATTACAGGTATATAAGATTTCTAGATCTAATGCCTGTGTATAGCTCTTATTTGTTATTGTACATCAAGTACATTGTACAAGCAATAAAAGTTCAAAATATTGTTTTGTAAACACAGCTGATGCCCCTATAAAGAATGGTACGAACTTTTGTGTAAAAACCATAATTTTTGTTAATGAAATACGCCACACGATAAGCATGATTAAAACGAAAAAAAAAACCAATGTTGTGGTGCAACTAGGAGTCCCCAAACAGGAAGTGTAAACATCTGACAAGGTGGCACCAGGTAACCGTCATAAGAATATATGTACGTACTCTTCAACCCCCACACTTATGACTAACAGCGAAAAACAAACAAATATACTCGTATACATGTACATAACAATGAAACCAAACTGACCTCAATGTCGTACATCAGTACATGTCACTGACCAGACACAGCCACAATACAAGTATCAACGATTTATTTATTAGCATTTACAACATAAAGGTAACGCAGTTACGTTCAGTTTGGCTAGAGGTATCGTATTGTCTCTATGTGTGTGTACTGTTTCACTAAGCAAAACAACAAATTATAGATTACAGAACACAGGAAATTGATTTGGTGAATTTCGCAGAATTACCTGTAGTCTTCATCATGATGTACCAGTATACAGGTACTTGTACCTGTACAGGTATACGGTTTATGTGTGCAGTGACATGCCAAAATTGATGAAAAGTTTTAATTTTTCTCTATAGTATAAAAATATATTTCAGAAGAATTCACATTTTTTCAAAACATTCATGGAAGGTCATTTAAAAAAAATCTTTGACAAAATATATACCATGAAACTCAAAATATCTTACTGTTTCACTGTGTATGTGCAAATAATGTTCAAAATTTCTGTTTTCAAGCTTATCTAGAGTCAACAATTTCAACAGAAAAAATTAATATCTTTATGTAACCATTCCCTATTTACACATATTGAAAATTTGACATTGAAATTTACCATCCTGTACAACTCATATCAGTCTTATAAAAACAAAATGATCAGAATTTTTAACTACTTGTACAACAAGCACAAAAACCTAAAAAAAAAAAAAAACATTATATAGTAATACCTGCATTAGGGACCACCTGTGTACAAAGACAACCTGATCACAAAGATTATTTTTTGCTGTCCCCATTTGTGTAAAAATCAACATGTACTTTCCAGAAGTTGGGTTAAAACTGAGAGGTCATCAGGTTAAAAAGCTTGATTCTCTAATCACTCAGTCAAGGAGGATGCAGACTCCAGTCCTATGTTTTTAATGTATGGTCTAAGTATTTAATTTCTCTGTGCTATGTTTACTCCTCATACTCTCTCTCTCTCTCTCTCTCTCTCTCTCTCTCACACACACACACACACACATCCATATGTGTACATGTATTCTAAAATTTTTGAAATTCACCTGTCTTACATGTACCAGATCAATTGGTTAATTTTACAAAAGTCTGGTGACATCTATCTGATAACTGGTCTAAATGACCAGTGATTTTCCATTTCATTTCAATTGTGTATATATACAGACTACTAAAACAAATTTCTTTGACCAGTGAAATTCCTTTATTCACTGGTCCGGTTGACCAGTTTTTTTTTGGTTATTTCAAAATGTTTGGTATTCATGTCAGGTACATGTATATTTAGTACATGTAGTGATTCAATAAAGATCATACTGTAATGCACACAGGATTTTCCTAGACCATTTTGGGGTCCGGTTACAGGAAGGACCCTTTCCTAATGCCAAAATGGCTTGTACTGGTACATGTATTTTCCCCAAAATATCTAAAAATTCCCAGTTAGGAATTTCAAAGTAAAAAATTTAAAGTATTTTCAAACTAATGTCTCATATATTAGCTTCCTGTTTTATTTAAAACTGTATACATGTATTTTCCTAATGTTTTTGGACCCTGGACCCAGAATTTCAGAAATAGGAGGAAAATCCCTTGCCCAGAAGTCATACCACACATACCATGGCATATGCCACTGACAATGGACACATACATTTTGTACATATATCAGGGATTAATATCGTTAACATGCAGGTCCGGTAAAAGGGCCCATTCCCAATGCAAAATCTACCATTATTCCCCCCAATTTTAAGCAAAAATTTCCCAAGCATGTTCAACATGTCGTTTACATTTGGTATTAAATGATAAAAAGGAGAATGTAGTACATGTATGAACTGCACTTGTCTTCGAGGTATTCCGATGAAAACCACGTTGTCAGTTGAATATAAGCTAACTAAATGAATCAGAAGTTTTGAGTGGCTTAATTAATTTATTCTTATGAATTACATGTAAATTCATGTACGTGTAGTTACTTCCCCCCTCCCCACCCTCCCCAAGTTGGCCCATTGTGGCGTCAAATTCCCAATTGAAAGGGTACAGGACCCTGTCCCAAAAAAGGTCTATTAACCCCTGTGAATACAGGTACAAAGACAAAACTACATAAATGTTTCTATCGGTTTCGTCGGACTCAACGCCATCGTTATAGCGGATGTATTCAATGTGAGTACAGCTCGAGTTGAATCCACTCGCCACTACTACACGTATCAAGTGCAGTCTGATCATTTGTGTTGTTTTGTATTTATTACATGTACCGGTACATGTACCTTATTTATCTTTACATGTATGAGTACACAAATTTAAAATTCATTCCGCTTTTAACCATCAAACAGTTTGGATGACATGAGTCCAATTTACATGTAGAAAAGTGTAACATTTAAAGAAATTATTTTCTGTTTAAAGAAGTATAATCTTCATTTAATTAATTTTTGTCTTACATACATGTAGTCCTAGAACATGTATTTTATATTTAATAGATGATAAAATTACATGTACTTACTGATATACATGTATTGTACATCAGAGATGATAGACAACAGATGTACGATACAATGTACATTACATGTATGTACTCATATCTTGCAGATCACAGGTGGTGATTCAAAGGTCAATCAAGGTCACCCTCTTTAGTGTACAATAGGATACAAACTTGTAACCGGCTGACTCGTCTCCTTTATAATTTACGTTATGATCACTTGCCCGATCTATTTCAATAACTTCCTTCTAAAGATTTGATACTTCTAACTGTGGGATCTATAAAGGTCACACATGTACACTGTATGCACATGTACATGTACTGCAGTACCGGTACATACATGTAATAACAGGTGTCCCTTTAATTAATACATGTACTTTCCTAAAAAGTAAAGACACATATGGTCTCATCCATTTCAATGAATGGGAAGTCCATGGTCATAATTCAGGAGTGTATCATTTGGAATCAAAATTTTACAATAATCTGCTTGTACACTGTCCATGTACATATTAAGATTGTTGATTTTGTTTAAACTGATCATGTACACATGTTCAAACTCATAATTTTAAAATGTTCCAATAAATTATACATGTGCAATGTACTTGTACAGCCATACATGCTGCTCATATGTTGCTTTGTTTGTGATCGATGAGTGATATGTCTATGGAAATTATGGTGGGGCCCCGACTGAAAGCTGTTTATTACTTTCACACTCATATTACGTACATGTACACTGTATGTACTCACAAACAAAGCAATATACAAAAGTGTAATTAAGTGGGGCATCCCATTTTAAATAATGCATAATTTTTATTTTCTTTGAAAGCTCTTTACACGTCATGTACATCGTATATGTAGTGGAAATACTGACAAACATTGTAGTTTGTACATGTAGATTCTTAAAACGTAAATTTTTGTACATCACAAATTGCTGACATCAAGACGTGATGAGTCAATATATGGGTCTCATTATTACTGTCACATTGTTTTTGCGATAAATAAAATGTTTACGTCACTGTTGAGGTTGTGTACATGTAGTTTCCTTCCTGAAACTGGTTAAACATACACATGTAAACATGTACATGTTTTCAAAAAATAAATCCTTCTAACATTATTGACCCATGCACTACACAATGTATGTTAAATCATAGATAGTAATCCACTGATTAAGCCATGTAAACCTTTCCTGAAAACTAACGGAAACCAATTTGGGCTTCCCATACATGGAAATGAATACTGTTATACATGTACATAAATTACATGTTTTATATGACATTTTGAAATAAAAAGAAATTACTGGTCAACCGGACTAGTGAATACAGGAATTACACTGGTCAAAGGAAATTTTTTACTGGTCTGTATACATGTACATACACAATTGAAAAGAAATGGAAAATTACTGGTCATCTGGACCAGTTATCAGATAGATTTCACAGGATTTTTGTAAAATATACCGGTTTTTCTGGTAAGACTGGTGAATTTCAAAAATCTGATATATGTGTGTGTGTGTGTGTGTGTGTCTGTGTGTGTGTGTGTGTGCATGTACATTGTAAGTTACAGTGCAAGCTGTGCAACCAACAATGGCAACATACACTGTACGTGTAAAGACCGTCCTATTTAGTGATTTACAAAATGGTTCATGGCAATGCTTCGTGTCAACTGCATACTGACATCAATTGACAATATTGTCATACAAATGTATGTTACACTTAATAACTTAAGCAGTGCCCCCAGACACAATTTCATTACAAAACACACCACATGCATTAATGCCATAGTGGATGTTTATCACCAGTGGTATAGCAATATATCGATACAACAACAAACACATGTATCGTGTGTATTGTGATTCTATTGCTGTCAATACAATATATTGATACCAGAAATAAATATTGATATTTTTTGGGAAAAATAAAATAGGGAATTACATCACGTTACTTCTTTTATTAATATTTCAATGTCTGCTGGTGTCACCTAAGCATTATACATGTACATGTATCAACAGATTATTTCTTTTGCCTAAAATACATGTAAGTTACCAACGTACATGTACCAAACTAATTAAAAACTGATCTCTCACTGCTCCCGTTTTCAGATATGTCGCGTAGAAAAATTTGAGTACGTACTCAAAACATTATATTAATATTTTTAAAGTATTCTTGAAATGAGCAATAACTTTCACAATTATTTACGATTATATGCCACCAGTATATACAAACATGTCCAGTTACAGAATAGATAATGATTTTTCTGTCTTAAAATAATGAAAAACTAGTTGAGCATGAGTACTGAGTAAATTTGGTGACTTTGGACCCTGGAGCTCTGAATTACATGTGTATATACAATAAACATTTATTTCCAGTGTTACACTAAATATTCCTAATGACATGAATGATATAAATCCTGATACACATGGTGAATACTGATACATACATGTATATGTATGCCTTTCATTTATCATGATATATCGTGATACACTGTGATTATTGATACATACATATATGTCATTCATTTATCATGATATATTATGATACACTGTGATTTCTGATACATACATGTACGCCATTCAATTATCATGATATATCGTGATACACTGTGATTTCTGATACATACATGTACGCCATTCATTTATCATGATATATTGTGATACACTTTCGAGTCATTACACTCAGCCCTACATTGTACATGTACCTATCACACTATCATTTATATTGTCATGACAGGTACCATGTACATGTACATGTATAATTGTAATAGTCATAGAAAAGAAACAAAAGTAAAACACAGAATGATAGCTTACAAATGAATAATGAAAATATGAAACTAGCTATACAGAATGGCTTGTGACAAAAGCTAAGTGAAAAAGAAAGCATCTGAAATACATATATGTAAATACAAATGATTCTGCCAAAAAATGGACTGTATTGTTCAGCAGGTTGTGCACCTGGATTGTTGACTCTGTTGGATGTTGGAGTGTTCCTGATAACTTATCATTTTGATTAAAGAATTAGTTTTTCATTGAATGTTTTTGCTGTCCACGATGTTTACATAAACAATGCATACTACTCACAAATCACGGAATTGACCTAACGCAAAAAACGGAATACGGTTGAAAAAAAAAATGTAAATGTAAATGTACTTTTTGCTAGCCATGTGGTACAAAATTCTCCATTCTGAAAAAGCAGTGGGAACATTATTTACATGTAAGCTTGCTGTCATATCCTGTAAATTTGGTCATTTTGTTGTTTCCTTTTTTTTTTTTGGGGGGGGGGGGGGGGGGGCGGAGGCGGAAGAGAAAGATATTTGTCCAAATAAGTTGTTTTCCAAATTTTGTTTTAAGTTTCTCTTGTATATTTGATTACTTTAAATGTTTAATGCTGTTTTACCTTTGATTTTTCACTTAGATGGTGATGTCATTTCAGCTGAGCTTAATTACATGTAGGCAAAGTGCCACAAACTTTGTCTATTGCTATGGATTGATACAGAGGGGATTTCATTCCATAAGTATCTTTCCTGCCAATAGGGGTGGGGTGTGGGCATTTTACCTGTCATTCTGTGGACCCCAGTTTTAGAAGACTAAATTTTCCCAGGCAGAACTAGGTGGAGGTCAAAAGTACCCCTTTATTTGAAAAAATGGAGGCAAAAAAAAACGCAAATTACATGTTAAGTCATATGAAGAATCTTGTTGTCATCAGACTGCCACCATAATGACAGATGATACTGCAACCAGTGAAACACTAGGGATTATCCACACTCATTAGCAATTGGGGCCTGTATCATTTGAATAGGGAATTTTAGCAACATTTTATTGAAATTGGGAAATCTAAAAATACACAAAACTTTTAGAAAATATAAGAATATCTTAAATCCATTGTCATTTGACTTCAATTGGGAAATTTTGACTGCAAATTATAGATAAAATGCATTATTAAGGCCCTGGGAATGGGGCACAATTTCAGCCCCAATACCAAGGGGTGAAAAATCCCTGATGAAATGATCTGCCATACAATTGTAGATCTGATTTTGATTTTTTTTTATTTGATTTTTTGTTTTACGCCATACTCAACAATCTTTCAGTCATTGTAGATCTGAGAAAATGTGTTTAGATAACAAGGAAATGAACTTGTTGTGAGTTTCCAAAAATTAATTTTTATCAGATGTAAAAACAAAACTGCTGATGAATAACTTGTTCAGATATATAATTATGAATGTACATGTAATAACTGAAAATTCTCAAGAAAAAAAAAATCATTTTTGCAACAGAGATTTTCCTAGGTCATTTTGGGGTCCGGTTACAGGACCCATCTCAATGCAAATATGACTTGTATTTCTGAATTGTAGTAATTTCGGCACCAAGTATTTTTGGCACTTGTATAAGTAATTTAGTAACTTTAGCACATAACGTTTTGGCATGCAGGTATTTTTTGGCACATGAACTGGTAATATCAGCAGCTAATATTGATTAAAATAAAAATGACTTAATATCTCATGATGAATTTTAATTCCAAAAAATAAAGTTTCATGTTTTTGGAAGTGCCAAAAATACTTGCTTACATGTGCTGAAGTTACTCGGTGCCGAAATTACCCGATACCGTACCCCCCCCCCCCCAACTAAAACACAAAAATTTCCAGTTTGGAATTTCAAATGAAAGCATATAAAGTATTTTCGAACAAATGTGTCTAATAAGCTTTTCTGTTTCTGTTCAAATGCTGTACTTTTTTCTAAATTTTTCAGACCCTGGACCCAGCATATAGGAGGTAGGAAAATCCGGGAAAATCCTTGTTCAATCAATCAATGTTTTCTTCTTCACATGTATGTAATTATAAATAAATAGACCTGAAATAACTACATATTAATTCATCTTTGGCTGTAATAAAAAATGATATCTGAAAATTGGATCTCAGAATTCATTTTTCTGGCATCAGATGAGGGTTAGCCGAGTACACATCCTTTAGATATCAATTACATTCGTACTTTTCCGCTTGTATTTTTTATCTCGACTTTTCAAAGGATACCCTTGGCCCTAACAGATATTTTTTGAAGTTGAACATGAATAAACGATCCATACCTTCACAATTCAAGGCTTTTTGCTTGTGTATATTTACTTTAACTTTCCTCAGCCTCCGCCCTATTTACATGTACGTTAAGCTCCCAGCGTTATTCATGCAAATCTGACTAATCCTTTCCCCATTTCCCAAAATGGCGACTAGCGAAAAAACAAAAACAGCGCTGAATTTGAATGTTATTTTCGACAGTTATTCTGGCATAGAATGCCGACAATTGTATCAGTTTTAGAATTATTGGAGAAGTGCTTACATACTTATTTTTGTATTTGGAACGCCTTCGACACCAGATTAAGTCTTCTAAACTGCCTTGTGTGTATTCATAAACTTCGCCGAGTGCACCGAACCCGGAAATGAACAGCTGATACCACAAAATCTCGACGATTCTCGAATTTAGCGAGAACATAATAAAACGCTTAACTTTGCATTGGAGTTTACCCCTAATAATGAATCGTATTCATAGAGCGGTAAATATCTTAAGAATTTTATTAATAAATATATAACAAATTGAATATTTTGTCTTTATATCTGCATTAGTAAACAATAAATATTTTTCCTCAATGTTGTAAGTCTTTTAGTTATCCTTTGGAATGTTCCCAAAAAGGAGAGTGATCCGAAAGAAATTATGTCGCTTATATCCACGTGTAAATAGAAAACCATGGATGACACGTGTTCGAAGTTTGCAGTTTGGTTGATTGTTTCATATCTGTTTTGTCAAGTAGTACAGGTCAACTCAAGTAATGTTGAAACAGTGTCGAAGGAAACATTCCAAAAATACTTGAGTCAAAACAAATATTTGTTGACATTGTTCTGTAAGTGTAACAGAGACAAATACTGCCTCTGCTTGGATTCGAACCTAGGACCCCTGGTTTACGAGTCTGGTGCTCTACCGATCGAGCTAAAGGGGAAACCCCACTAGTTCAAGCTAGTAGGAACACCATATAACTAACCCTGCCACATAAGTACAAAAATCTAGGCCCTCAACTGTCAGCAATGACAAAAGCGCTGAACAGGTGCTTTCTGGCAGTGCATAAAAAAATCTGCCTAGTATATAGTCTGAGTCACATTAGCTGTGGCCACTAGTTTTGGCTGATCAAAATAAAACCGTTGAAACTTACCTCTTAATTTAACTTGGCTGTGTTCTAATTTATTTATTCAGCCAATGAATTGAAATTAATCCTTTCTCTCCGAGATATTCACACTGAAATTACCCCTACGAGAATTTTGTATGGGTTATGGCAGCGTTCTGTTGAAGTTGGATTTTTTTAGTTATTCCCCTACAATCAATTCTTTGTTGAGATAAGATAATTTCTTGTCACATGAACCAATTTATTCAAAGTGTTCTGTGATGTCAAATCACTGTGTTTTGGGGGTGTCAAATTAAAGTGTTCTGTGGTTTCAAATCACTGTTCACTTGGGTGTCAAATCAAAGTGTCTTAGAGTGTTAAATCAATGTGTTTTGGGGGTGTCAAATCACTGTGTACTTGGGTGTCAAATTGAAGTGTTCTGGGGTGTCAAATAACAGTTTGGGATGTCAAATCTATGTTCTGGGGTGTCAAATCACTATGTTCTTGGGTGTGAAATCAATGTGTTCTGGGGTTTCAAATTACTGTGTACTCGAGTGTCAAATGAAAGTGTTCTCGGATATCACATAAAAGTGGTCTGGTTGTCAATTCACTATGCACTTGTGTGTCAAATCAAAGTGTTTTGGGATGTCAAATCAGTTTTTAGGATGTCAAATCACTATGTACTTGGGCGTCAAATCACTGTGTTTTGGGATGTCAAATCACTGTACTTGCATGACAAATCAATGTGTTCTGGGGTGTCAAATCCAAGTGTTATGGGATGTCAAATTACTGTGCACTTGGGTGTCAAATCAAAGTGTTCTGGGTTGTTAAATCATTGTGTACTTGCCTGTCAAATCAAAGTCTTTTGGGGTGTCAAATCACTGTGTTTTGGGATGTCAAATCAGAGGGTTCCGGGCTTTCAAATAAATGTGTTGTTGGGGTGTAATTTTCAACTTTTGGGTGTCAAATCACTGTGTACTTGGGTGTCAAATCCTTTTTGGGATGTCAAATCCCTGTTCCCAGGGTATCAAATCAATGTGCACTTAGGTGTAAAATCAATGTATTCTGGGGTGTCAAATCATTGTTTTTTAGGGTTTCAAATCACCATTCACTGTGATTTTGGATGTCAAATCACTGCACTTGGATGTCAAATCAAAGTATTCTGGGGTGTCAAATAACTGCACTTGGGTTTCAAATCAAAGTGTTCTGGGGTGTCAAATCACTGTGTTTTGGGATGTTAAATCGGGTTTATGATATCAAATCACTGTACTTGTGTGTCACATCAGTGTGTTCTGGGATGTCAAATCCAAGTGTTTTTGGGTGTCAAATAACAGTTTTTGAATGTCATAATCACTGCGTTTTTTGGTGTCAAATCACTGTGCACTTTGGGGTGTCAAATTGGAGTGTTCTGAGATGTCAAATAAATGTGTTTTTGGGTCGTAAAATTGGTTTTTGAGTGTCAAATCTCTGTGTACTTGGGTGTCAAATCAAAGTTTTCTTGGGTGTCAAATCACTGTCCACTTGGGAGTCAAATCACCTTTTTGGGGGTGTCAAATTAATGTGTGCTAGTGTGTCCATTCACTGTGTTTTCTGGTGTCAAATCACTGTGTTTTGGGAAGTCTGATCAAAGTGTATTGGAGTGTCAAATCACTGAACTTAGGTGTCAAATCACTGTTTTGGGGTTTCAAATCACTGTTCTGGAGTATCAAATCTCTGTGTTCTGGAGTGTCAAATCACTTAACTTGTGTGAAATCACTGTTCTAGGGTTTTAAATCACTGTATTCTAGGGTGTCAAATCAAAGCGTTCTGGGGTGTCAAATCACTGTGTTTTGTGGTGTCAAAGTCTTCTTGGGTGTCCAATAAATGTGTTTTTGAGATGTCAAACTGGTTTCTGGGTGTCAAATCACTCTGTACTTTGGTGTCAGATCACTTTTTGGGGTGCTAAATTACTGTTCTGGGGTGTCAAATCACTGTAGTAGGGTGTCAAAGTTTCTGGGGGATGTCAAATCAAAGTGCTCTGGGATATCAAATCACTGCCCTTGGGTGTGAAATCACTGTTCTGGGGTGTCAAATCACTGTTCTGGGGTGTCAAATCACTGTGCTCTTGGGTGTCAAATCATAGTGTTCTGGAGTATCAAATCAGAGTGTTCTGGGGTGTCATTCCGTGGCTTTTTTATTTCAAATGCATTGTATTATTATGTAAAACGTTACAATTTGATGCTACTGTATTGCATATCTCTGCTTTTTAATGCAGGCTCCAGAAATCCCTCTAATTTGGGACATAGAAAAACTCCCTTAATTCCCAGTCTAATATGGCTGATCTTTTCACAGCTAGAAACTGAATAATATTTTCTTAATTTGCAGACTACGATGTGGAAAATTGCCCAAGATGTGTCAAAGCCGTAGACGAGTTACAGAAAATTGTGACACCTGATCTTTACGACACAGGTAATTAGCAGCTAATTAAGTGAAGGTGTCCTCTCACAGTCTGGTGACACAATGTCAACATTTCATTTTTATATTTTTAGATGATGGTCCTTACCACTAAGACAAGGGGCTATAATGGAACTTGTCCTTAGTCATTTTTGCGTGACCACCCATTCTGCCAGTGAAATGTGGTCTTAAAAGACAGGTGGTCTCTCGAAAGAGGTTTTATCTAAAGGAATTTTTAATTTGGTGGTTTTCAAAATGTAGTCTTATAACTCATAAGACAGGTGGTTTTTATCAGAGTGGTACCTCAAAATCAGTTCCATTGTTAGCATTCATTTGGAGAAAGCACTTCCAATTTTCACGAGCCAGCCTGGCTCAGTCGGTAGTGCGCTCGACTCTTGATCGTGAGGTCATGAGTTCAAGTCCAGCCGACGACAGGTTGGTTTCCTGTCCTGCGGATGAGACATTTAAACCGAGGTCCCATGTCACAGTGTGTGTCAGCACGTTAAAGAACGTCACTGCTCAATGTCCGTTAGTGCTGAGCATAGGCCAAAATTTGAAGCCCTTCACCGGCATTTGGTGACGTCTCCATATGAGTGAAATATTCTTGAGTGGGCCGTTAAACAACAACAACAAACAACAAAATCCAATTTCAACATTCATATGAATGCATACATGTACATGTATATCTGACTACGGCATCGTGCCACGAAGCATTAGATATATGTACATGTAGGTTTTAACTAATCCTTATCAGTTTCTTGATGGAACCTAGGACCCATTCTGAGATAAATAGGAAAACTCCTGCATTATTGGCAGCCATGTTTTAAAGGTTGAACATAAATCCTGGTTATAATATACTCTTACCCAGTAACGGACCATAAGCCTCCCAGAAGATGACAGTCGTACAGTTAAACCTCACCTTAAGACCACCTTAATCAGGAGACCACCTCGATGAGGCGACCACATCATATTAAGACCATATGTCTTCTGTCTCTTGAAACTTTGTCATGAAATATCATAAAGGTCCAGACCCTCTCTTTACTCATCAGTCCCTGAGGTCACATTTAGACTCACCCAAATCAATAAATAGTATGGTCTACTGTCATAATTCAGTAGGGAACAAGTTCATATTGCATGTAAAATTATTTTAAATTTTTTATTCTAAATCATACACCCCTAAATTCTGACAGTGGACTTAACCATTCTGTGAAAATGGGCAGGCTCAAATATGACTTCAGGGGTTGTGAGTTAAAAGACCACCAGCTGGCAAATTAGACTACTTCGGGTCAGTCACGTAGGTGGTCTTAATAGAGAGGTTCCACTGTACTTACATAAGCAGCTTTAGTTTCATGGAGGATTGGAATAGGACGCATTGTGATTTGAAGTGCAATGCTCTCACATGTATGACACAGCCACAAATTCCCTGAAAATAAAGAAACTTATCATGTATGTAGCATAGATTAAAATGTTTCTTTACTTTCAAAACATTTGCTATAATGTTCAGATGTTAATTCTTTATTTTTTCCAATACCATATTTTATGGCCTATAGATCGATGTGGGGGATACAATGTACGTCGAATGGCCGATTTTTGGCAAAAATCCAGGTTTAAGTATTAGATAGGTCGAAGTGGAAGACAGGTCAATGTCGGCAGAGATGGAAACAGGAAATATAAAGCTTACAAAATACGATTTTTCTCCTTTGTTACTTTTCATTGTCACCGATGTACTCTAGGTATTATGGGTATACATGTACTTTGTACAGTCAAACTTGCATTGATGGCCACCTCTTTGTAAAGGGCACCTGCCTTGAAAGGCCATTCAGACATAAGGTTTTGTTAACTTTTTTATAATGAATAATCCTCTTTATAAAGACCACCTGTCTATAACAGTTCACCGTATTTGCCTGTTTCATCGAATGGCCTTTATAGGACTGTATATGTATTCATTATTATGGCGACAATAACAAAATGTAGAAAAAAATTAAATGTTTGTTTTTTGGGTTTTTTTTTCACATTTTCAAAAGTAATATGTTTATCAGCTTTAACCTTTTTGTTGAATAAACATGTCAAAAATTTGATTTCTTATTCAGACCACGTTTCATGATTTTCAGAAATCAAAGTCGTAAAGTGTGAAGATCCTGGAACAGCAGTGCATTATGGGATCACAACCGTACCACAGATCGTATATTTCAGAGATGGAGTACCAGCGTTGTATGAAAGTAATTACATTTATTCATGTACACCTGATTTTTGCACTGTGCTACAACATAAGCACATGACTTGTCAGCACAAAAAAAAAAATTTAATTTGTATCAACTCAGTCTATAAGCAGACAGGGTAGCTCAGTTGGCAGAATGCCAGGTCTTCAACATGAAGGTCCCTGGTTCGATCCCCGGTCATGGCAAAATTTCAGAGGTGAGATTTCAGCTCCTGTCAGCACAGCTCGACATTTACTAGATTGAGGGTAAAAGGTCTAGAATGAGCAGTTTGATTACCTTCGTCGGATTGTACACTATAGAAAGTTGTTGGAAATATGGACCACTCAAGCAAAAACATACACACATGCACTAAACTTATCTCTTCTTTTCTCTCACTTGAGACTGATTTGTCCGTGAATTTAGATGCTGGGGAAAATGCTATCTCACCCTGCAGGGAGAATGTAAAATATTTTTGTCATCTCCAGATAGGTGCAATCGCTCTTTTATACTGTTTCAACATGAGAGAATTGACCTATCGCCAAATGCCCGACACGGCATCTTTTGGCGAATTTTTTCATTATGACGACACAATTAAATGGCCCATCAAACATTTGTGTAATTATGACGTCATAATCCAATGACGTCAAAAAAGCACATGGACAGCCACATGTCAGGCATATGGCGATTGGTCAATTGTTTGTCCCTGACGCAGTTAGCCTCGTCAAGGACAAATAAAATTGTGTGCACTCGGATTGAGATTTCACCATTCCTACCTAAAACTGGTGCTAGAATGTATTGATCTCACAGGGACGAGTGGCAAGGGCTTTAAGTAGCTATGCCGCTATGAAGTGTCTAACTTCTGGTCAGCCCCACTGAAACCTAAGCTGATTTTTGTGAGGAAGTTTGCCAGTGTTCTTGCAGAAGGCTGGTGGTCTTTACCTGGGTACAAAACATCGCTGCCACCATATAACTGACAAATTGTTGAGAGTGGCATAAAACACTATTCAAAATTCACATTCCAAAATTCTGCTCATACATGTAGACCAAGAATAAAAAGATATGAACTGTAGTTGGATTATGTTTAGCATGTTAAGTTTCCAGAATTTTCATTTGCGGCAGGTGGCACCTGGTGGTGGTTGTGTTTTGTGATCATATAGTTTTATTATTTTAAGTTTGTTTTGCTCAGATGTTGGCCCTGACCAGTACAACAGTCTCAAAAGTGCTAAATAATATTCAATAGGATGTCTCTTAACTGCAGAAGAACAAGGAACAATAAAATGGCGTTTAACTTTTTATTACGTATGTATAAACTCAACAGTGGTATAAGTAAATATTGAAAATAAAATACATTAACAAAAATTAACTGTGTTCTGTCCATTAAATTCTACCCATGTTTTAGGGTATACTGACGTATGAAAGTTACAAAATATTAGATCCACCCCTTCCCAGGTATACAGACACGTGTATGTAAATGACAGAATCCTACCTAAGCATAATTATGTAAATAATTTATCTACGCTATACCTAACGCCTAAGTTAAAATCACCCCCCTTCCCGGGTAAACTGACGTGTATAAAGAACTGACTAAAACATACTAAAATAATACCTAATCTACACCTATGAAAATAGCCAGACTGGACCTGGGCCAAAGAAAAACCATAACAAAAATATGTTAACATATTTAGATTCCCATGCCAAAATTTTCTACTACTGCTAAGGGAAAAGCACAAACTTGTCAGACTTATGATCTTTCACAACTTAAAGACCTCAGGCAACGAACACCTGAATTTAAACTTCACCTGGCTATTGTATTGTAAACAACCAATAAATGCTGTAGATAGAACTATCCCTTAGCCAATCAGCACCAAGACTACAAAACACATAGTATGAACAGGTAAAATGTCGCAAATTACAAGTTAACAAAAGTAGACCTAACGGAGTGTGAACGTTAGCACTTAAAATAATGATCGTATCGGGAATTAGCAATACTTGTGAGTATTACTGTGTAAATATAATACCCTTAACATAACTTAGACAAAATGTCAATGTGCAAAACTTAACAATAGTAAACATGTATCGCTACGCTGACACTGATGTTAGCAGACGGATCAAATCGTAACCGTCTCACATTTGAGTAACGATATTGACATATTCATGTTTTCAATTGGTCTGACTTAATTTCAAAATAAGGTTAGTTTGTTTTGGTTTTTGATGTCTTCCCTGTTGATTGCAATAAAATCCCTGCTTTTATTTCAGTTCCACAAGAAACACGGGAGATCAAAGCAGACCAAGTACAGGAATGGCTTGAGGTTGCCAAGGAAACGGCGATGCAGACACTGACGGATGACTCGTTTGAACATTTAACACAAGCCTCTACTGGTGCCACAACGGGGGATTGGCTGGTTATTTTGTATGTTATTTTTTGCTATATATTGACAATTCTTTAACCCATTGATCCCTAAAGAAACAATGGGACTGACCTATGTGATGGACTTTCAGTAGAGTCCATTGTTTTGTAAGGGTAGATGAGCCAACGAAAAAGTTATCCTAAAGATACTGTATGCGTAATTATTTTAGCGGTATTCTAATATTAGCACCTTTTGCGTTCAAGTCATTGGGCTATTTCAAATTAAAATTTCTCAATCCTGTCATTCTGTAAAAATGACAAAGCTAATGAAATTAATTGCGCGAATTCAAGATTGCACTAATAAGTGTTTACCCCTTCAGAGCGCTAAAATATGAGTGTGCTAATTTACACATACATGTATAGTACTAAGAACGTTCAGTTTTGGCGTATCCATTGATATGCTTTCCATTCTGAAAATTTGACAGTAATTTGATTCAATTGATCTTCACCTGAATGGATTCCTGGTAATCAGGGTGGCCATACAATAAAACCGGCTTTAGTGATCACCTGGTCTCCAGTTGCTGCCCCCAGTAGTACCATTTGTATGTCCAAAACAATTTGACTTTGTTGTGTCTGAGCAATGTACCAGATATATTATTGTCAGAATATTGTGACATTTTGATTCATTTTTATGAAATCGAGCATCTGCTCTGGTAATCTATGTAAACAACGTAAAGTGGAAGTAGCAAGGGACTAAAAGTCATGTAATCACAAAAAATCTAGAATATCTGAATAATGACGGACAATTTGAGAACTCATAAATCTCCTCTTGTATTGTGTGTTACAGCTACAGAGACAGTTGTGGAGGATATTTACCTGCTGTTGAAAGTGCTGGCATCCAGTAAGTATTTGAGCACACAAATTTTTGGTATTTCTAGACTTTTTAGGCTCCCAAGATCAAAAGATCAAGAGCATTTTGGTCATGGTTTGTATGTTTGCATCCATTTGCCAGTTTGTGTCCATCTGTCTGTGTCCATCTGTCCATGTCCATCTGTCTGTGTCCATCTGTTTGTGTCCATCTGTTTGTGTCCATCTGTCTGTTTCCATCTGTCTGTGTTCATCTGTTTGTGTCCATCTGCCTGTGTCCATCTGTCTGTCTGTGTCCATCTGTTTGTGTCCATCTGTTTGTGTCCATCTGTCGGATTGTGCTCATCTGTCTGCTTGTGTCCATTTATTTGTGTCTATTTGTATGTTTGTTTCCACCTGTCTGTGTCCATCTGTCAGTTTGTGTCCATCTGTCTCCTTGTGTCCATTTGTCTGTTTGTATCCATCTGTTTGTCTACAATACCACCTACCATTAGACTTCTTGTCACTTCTTGATCAAGCTGATCAATCTTTATGTATCTTTATGTAAACACATACCACCTCTTACACCAAATTACTCAGAATGGGGATACTTTTCACGAAAATATAGTCCCTATATTTATATCAGTTTTTAAAAAGTATTTGCAGCTCAAATAATATCATATTTTATGTCAAAACTAAAGGTATATGAAAAAAGGCAAATATCTTATGAAGAGAACAATCTAGAGTACATTTATATATTTTGCAAGTATCTTGTAAAATTGAAATGTCGACATCTCTGTGTACAAGATTGATGACGTCAGGGTGATGTCAATAAATCTCTACTTTTTCTTCAACACTTTAACCGTTTCAATACGATAGTGCCCTATAACGCCCGCTAAATTTATTGTTCTCTACTCACGATAACATCCATGGCGGCCCGTTAGAAATACATCCGCTGATTACGAGACCGTTGTAAACTGCCTAGTGTTTCTCCTTCAGTGACTTCACTTTCAATTTGGGTTTTCCCACTTTCACTTTATGACCGGAAATCACGATTATAACGAGAGTTAGATGAGACTTTAGTCTGTATTATCACATGTACATGTAATGGGTCCCAGTGAAAATAAGCAAGTTACGACAGATATAAAAGTGCTATTATTTTGGAAATTGGTGACTGAAAGTCGTTGAAAAAAGATTTCCCCAAGACGTTTTAGATATTTTCAACTTTGATTCCGACTCTAAAAATGACTTTTTAGTATCTGATTTGAATGATGATTCTGCACATGAACAACATGTAAACCGTATTTCTACGGAAACAGAATCCGATATATATATCGATTCCGAATAAGATGTTAGTGGTGACTATGATTTTACTGATAATTTCAATGCAGAAACCTCCCTCATGGAACATGTGTCGACAAATAATTTAAATTAAAGCGTTAAATTTAACACATTTACAGCTGAAAATATTGGTTCAACTTACAATTTGGATATTTTATCAAGTCACAAGTGAGTTAGCATATTTTCATCTCCTTTTTCATGATGAGTATACATGCAATTTTTTATATGAAACGCAAAAGAAAATTGTTTATACAATAAAATATATACATGTATTTAGAATGTATTGATTTATTCAAGTTTTTCATTCAAAAGTTCTATTTGTACCTTATTAAAGTAAGAGCATATTCTTAAAATTTCTCTCACAAATTTATTCATTCCACACCCATAAATTAAAAACCAGACTGCACAGCAAAACAACAACATGATGAAAATATGCTACAGTGAGCAGACTGCAGAAAATGTAAACTGCTACAGTGTATAACGTCACTATGCAGCTGTGATGTTGCAGTATTGAAAGGGTTAATAGATGTTCTTCTATCAGCAGTTTTAAAGAAAATGTTGAAATTTCTTATCTCTTAGGTGAATGTTGGTAGATCCCTATAATCCACTGTTTTTATCAACATTCTCATTACTTGGTATTCCGGTATCTTTTTCTGGAATCAACATACGAAGCATTCAGATTTATTTCTGCTGAATTTATTCAGGGTAAAACAAAGAATGAATGCAGCAAAAGTCAACTTGGATGATAATCCAGATCTTGCCTTACGCTTCCAGATTAAGGAATGTCCGACAACGTATTAGTAAGTATGATTTTTTTACATTGTTTTAAATCTTGCCAAAAAAAAAAAATGTTCACTAATAACACCAATGCAAATAAAAATTGCATGTGCAAAATAAATGTGACCAAGTCTAATTTCTCACATAAAAGTTAAAAACAAAGGGAGATCACTATGCATAGACTCTATGGTTTGGACAAAGGGGAGGTCACTCTGTATAGACTCTATGGTTGGAACAAAATGGAGATCACTCTGTATAGACTCTATGGTTGGGACAAAAGGGGAGATCACGCTGTATAGCCTCTATGGTTAGAACAAAGGGAGATCAGTCTGTACAAACACTATAAACTGTCTGAACCATCTAGTTTATATACTGTAGAATCTGAACATTTCATTATGGTTTTAATTTTTATTATTTTGTTGTTTTCCTTTATCAACGAAATTAAAACCATGACGAAATTTTGCAAAAATTACACCTTGTAAATTTAATAGTTTCCTTTATTTACAAACATGTTTTTTATTTCAACTAAATTTAATCTCGGCAAATTTGTTTTATTTTCAAAACAACTTTCATAAGTTCAAATAAGTATTAATATTTGACAGTGATAAGTATCCTGAAATATGAATTTAATTTACAGACAACAGACAAAACATGAAATTACATTTGGAATAGTTATCATAAAAAAAAAAAAAAAAAATTTCACACTATTTGATGAACGTTATTTGATAGTTTTGTGATCACTGTTTAGATTAAAAGAAAAAAACAAAACAAAAACAAAGGAAAATACATCAGTACATTGACAAGAACCCAAGAAAAAATCCCTATTTTTGGTGCTTCTGTTCTTGGCAAATTCGCTCTGTGTAGAGAATGGAATTATCATCTATATTTAAGGTTCACAATCTGATGCAAGAGTTGCTTCCCTTATTACGTTTTATTTATTTATTTATTTTTTAAAATTTTTGTTGAATTTGTTGATCTGAATTATGATTGTGGTTCCTTCTTTATTTTTCAATTTTTAGACATCTTGTGAATCCAAATATTCATATCATTTAAAGCATTTATACAACAAATTTGTCAGTTTTTCTACGTTTATGACCATGTTGCTAAAACTAGTTGTGAAAATGGAAGTTGGGATCAGTTACATACTTTCAATAGACCATTTTCAGGTTGTCGTATTACGTCACGATTCATCATAATAGAGTGTGGTTTCAAAGAGCAAAGTAGGGCAACATTATATCCCGGATAAGCAGTTTATCGCCTCTATGACCAGGGATATTAATATCATGAAGTAATAGGTGACAGATTTGAAAATTTAATTACAGGAAAGTGATGACACTTTCCATATTTACAAGAGGGATAATTTAACTAAAATTTATTCCCCACAGATGAAGTGAAATAAGATATTGCTGAATATCGATGAAGAAAATATTACATAACCTAAATCGACCTTACCCAACTTTCAGATGACGTCACATAGTCTTAAGTACAAACTATTATGATGAAACTGAACGGAATCAGACAAATCGGAAATGATCTATCAGTTATAAATATCAATGCTGAAAAATCACTTTCAATTACTATATTTGATTAAAAAGATTTAGGGCACACCTGAAAATTTTCCCTTCTGTTTAATTTTCGCTATTTTTCACCCTCAGATGAGAGGGCAAATTCAAAATGGAAGTGAAATTTTTAAGCTAAATAATTTAAGCATGGACAAACTGGTACATGTCATCTATGCCTGTGGCGATATAGGACGAAAATTCAAGATGAGGTGATTATGTTTTCTGTCATGAAATGGCGAAAATAACGAGGGGCGAAAATTTCCAGGTATAGTTTTATGTAAATCTAATATGATCAAGGGAACTTAAATAAATAACAATTACATGTATATTTAAAATACCTCAATTCTTATTTCCAGCAATCTGTGACACTCAACCCGGTCTTTTTTATCACCTTTTTCAGCTTTCGTTTCGGAAAAATGTACCTCTACTATTCGGATGAACCAGACCAATATCACGTGAGGTCGTTAGTGCTGTTTGTCAATTCTTGGTACAAAAATGTCCAGGGTAAAATTGTGCCAAAAGTGCCAACCGCATTGTAAGTATGATAATTAAGTGTGTCTAACATTGATAAGCCAACAAGCTGGGTAGCTTAGTTGTACGAGTACACCGATAACACCTTGGGATGTAAACCAGGGGTAGCTGAGATGTTTTGATGGGTGGAAAATGTGAATGTTTCTCAAAATTTATCTACTGCGTACAGACTTGCCAACCTTGAAAAAATATTCATGGGGGAAAATTTTCAATCTCACGGGGAGACTCTAAATTTTAGTAAGATTTAATAGGAAAATTGAATTTTTTTCATGGGGGAGATATGCATATTTCTCTGAGAAATTATCAAAATTTTACATAGAAAATAGGGAGTCTACCGGGCAAATATGTGCATATAAAGACAATTACTTTAGGGGGCCTTAGCTGTGTTTTTGCCCCCCAAAAAAAGGAAATAAAATTTTTTTTGGATGTACAATGACTAATAAGAGATATACACTGGGATAAAATTTCTCAATTCTGATATTTTGTGAAATTATGGTCTGGTCCAGTGTTATATGCATATACAAATGCGAAGGTGGAAATAATCATTTACGAACAAATAATCGCCAAATTTGGTTTCTCGAGCGATTTTTAAAAATATATAGGAATTTAAGAATTTTTATGCATGTGTAGATATCTTCTTTGTTATTGTACACCAATCTAAGTAGTAAAAAAAGAGTATTTGGGAGGGGGGGGACCGCTAATGCCCCTTAAATAACAAGAACAGACAAATTTGTTACTAGAATGAGATACACTTAAACTTGTACTGAAGGCCACCTCTGTATAAAAGGCACCTGCCTTTAAAGGTCATTCAAACATAATCTTTGTTAAGTTTTTCTTAATAATTGATAAATTTTTCTATAAAGGCCACCTGTCTCTTATAGCTACTATTGCCTGTTCCCTTTTGTGGCCTTTGTAGATAGCTTGCCTTTATAGACAGGTTTAATTGTAACTTTAACATGTTTTACAAGATGTTCAGGATTTTGATGAACTTTACTTTTTATGCATGCCGTACTGATTATTTGTCTTTTCTCTCTTTGACTGAAAAAATACTTCAAATTTTGATCAGTATACGTACAAATGTTGGAAAAATGATCAGCCACCATGTTGTGGGAGAGACAAAGAAATCATGACCCTAGCGACCATTTAAATGTAACGATGACTGCTTATGCCTTGCCATGTATGCAATTGTCATGGACACTCTGACTGAGATTTCCTTTGTCGGTCTACTAACAAGGTTATAGACCCTGTCAATCTCTTTCTAAGCAATCCATTACACACATTAAAAGCACTGAAACTGATATTTTTAAGGATGGCAGAAGATAATTACACGCTGGCTGGGAAAATTTTAAGACTATGAAAAAAATCAAGCTTGGCAAACAGCTACGCTAAATTAGGCTATGACAATCCCTGTTTGATGACTGTTCAATTTTGGTTTGGCCGATGTCAGACTGTTTTGGATGTGAGTGACTTGGATGCCATTTACTATGATGCAGGAACGTCTTGTCTCATGAAACATCTCATATTTGTGTGTCATTAAAAAAATTTGAAAATCTGAAATTTTTTCTCAAAATTCAGAAATTTAATTTGAATTCAACACTTTGTCAAAAGTTTGACAACAGAATTGGAAAATGCTGACCTGACAGAAATTCTGCGCTTAAAAATATCTACTGCATTTGGAAAGTCGAGGGAATTACACCCAAGTGCTCAGAATTATTTTTTAACACTGTGTAGGACAAGGGTAACCAAATGGGGCCAGGAATTTTACTTTTTAGGGGAATGTGTCCTCGGGTAACTGATTAGATTCAAATGAAAAATGACCAAAACATACATTTTATTCTGTCAAATACTGTATTCTGGAAATTTTCGTAGGACTTTATCTTTGTGATACAAAAGTTCTGAATTTATTCGGGAGATATAATATTTATGTGATTTTGTATGCCCATTTTATCCTACTATAATCATTCTTCATTATGCAATAATTTTATTTATGCAAGGGAGAGCTCTAGTGAAATTACACATTAATAAAATTCTCACAAATAAAACAGGATTAACAGTAGCTGAGAAGTATTTCCTGTTGTTTGGTCTTTTTTCAAGTCTGATTATTCCAAGATACATGAAGGTCATGTGGTAAATTGGTTGCCAACCACACAAATGATAAAACATTTAAATTTAGGATGAAAATGGGGTCAAGAAAAAATCTCTTTGTACCCCCAAGAAAGGAAATCTGAAGTAAATTTTTGAAATTTGATTTTTGCAGTGACAGACTTACAGAATCAATTGCAGATTATCTGAAGGTATGTATAAGTACTGTCATTAATCTAATTTACCTCAATTAAGCTAAAGTCTTTCATGCAATCATTTTAAAAAAAAAAATCTTCTCATCATAATTTGTTTGTATAGACAGACAAGTATAATTCATGGCATTGTTTGAACAACTGTATTCATAATCGAGATGGGTGGGTAAGGGGTTTATATTGTCTAAAAAGCTCTCTGACTTTTAAGACACTTTGAGACAAGATGATATCAATATCATGTCGAAAAATGGCAAATCTAATTACGGTCAAAATTGCTTTAATTGCCACTTCTGTATAAAGGGCACCTGTCTATAAAGGCCATTCAAACACAATCTTTCTTAACTTTTCATAATATATGAACCCTTTTATAAAGGTCACCTGTCTATAACAGCTACTTTTCCTGTTCTCTGGTGTGGTCTCTATAGACAGGTTGGACTGTATATTATTTACTTATATTATGTTATTATATTTCATCATACTTTTACATGTAATAGTGTTTTTGGTCACCAATCCATCAAGTATTTACCCAAAACATTCTTCTGTCCTTTCACAATTTGTGAAATTTGTCCTAACAAATCGCTAGATATGTCTTTGTATCAAAATCACAAGGTACCAAAGTATTAATCTTCCAGATGTCCAGGAATCAGATACATGTATACAAATCTGGTGAACATTGGACAAACATGGACACCTGATATCCAGAGGTGGGATCAGGGGCCATGGGGGAATAAGCATCCCCTGTTGGCCAGTCACACCCGCCGCGAGTCCACAGTCAATTTCAAATAAAATATGTGCGGAAGAAATCCTCGTCACGATCAGTGCAGAGGATTCAACAATCGTTATTGAACACGCAACTCAACATTTCATTGAGTGAAATGCAGTAATTCCAAACAAGACGCCATTATACCAACCTTAAAATTTACGGCACATTGATATCAAACACGATTCTCAATTTCCCTGTGACAATAACACATCTGTAAGTGGAAAAGTAATTGTACAATAACAATAAAACGAAGGCAGGAAGACAAACTTTTTCAAATCACAGTTAGGAATATTGCAAGAGTTACCTCCCTTGTGAATATGTATGATTTTTCTCACAGCAACAGATAAATGGTCCAAACAGAGGAAAGATTCTGATTGGCTGTAGTGTTTTCTTGGGTGTTGCAGCATTCCTAGTCGCCATTTCTCTGGTCATGTGCAATCGTAAAAAAGACACCAAAACAGAATAGCGGTGCATGTAGCGGATACCGCAATAATGAAATCAGTGCTCAAGATAAAATGGAGAATGGAAAACATTCTACTACACAAATCTCACATCATTTTTGGTGCCAGGGAATTTTTTTGTATTTTGTATTGCTTTAAAAGCAAGAGGACAGGAAGCGTGAATGTATTGCTCATCTTTTTATAACTCAGGCCCAGCACAATAAAACTTGAGACATTACTCAAGTCTGAGAATAAAAACAACTTGGCCTGCTCAGGCAATTATATTTCAGGATTATAGCCAAAGATTAGTAAAATTTTTAGAATAGGGTAATTCTCAGGTTTGATGGTGCCAGGTACAGAAGTTTGATATAGCTGTTGAAATTTCCATAATGTATAAAATTCTCAGCTGAATGCTGGTACGGGGACTACAGAAGATTCTTTTACTTTAGTCAACATTTCAGTCAAATCCATGTTAAAGCTGTACTACGAAGATAAACAGCTTCCTTTCTGCTTCCTGTCATTCGGCCATTGACCCATGTTTGTTCTTCCGGTAAACAGCAAGGTGTTCCGAAAGAACTAACATGACTCAATGGCCGATTGACAGTAGGAAGCAGATCGCTTTGTTCATGTTTTGGAAGGGGCTTGGTCTTTGGAAAAAGGGAATAACTTTTGGATTTACTATGGATGAACTAACCATTTCTCTGTTTGTTGCTGTTTGTATGTTTCTGAAAACTTCACTGGATGCACAGATGTATATTTCTGTTGAAACGTCTGTAGACATGGTATACACAAAATTACAGGTAAGATTTGAGGAGTATTGTTCAGCCTCTGGGACTTGGCACATTTCACATTGCAAGTACAGATATACAATGATATAACTAATCCGCATTTTATACCTGCTGTGGGACTTGATTTTCTGGAGAAACAATTACAAATATGTCAGCTGTATGGGGATATGAATTTGGAATGTTTCAAAACATTTTTTTTTTCAACACATATTTTTTATTAAAAGTTTAAAAGCTTTGTATCTTCATAGTTCAGCTTTAACTATGAGAATTCTTTATTCTAATGTTGATGATTGAGACTACATTATAAGTGACAGCGTGTATTTATATATTTTATTGAGTGACAGGGTCTATTGGTGTATTTCAGTGAGCGACTAGGTGAAGCAGTGGATTTCAGTGAGAGATGGGGTAAATTGGTGTATTTCAGTGAGTGAATGTCTATTGGTGTATTTCAGTGAGTGAATGTGTATTGGTGTATTTAAGTGAGTTACAGGGTGACTTGATATATTTCAGTAAGTGACAGGGTGTATTGGTGTATTTTAGTGAATGACAGGGTGTGTATTGGTGTATGTCATTGAGTGGCAGGATGTATTTGTTATTTCTCAAGCAATATGATGTATAAATAAATTTCTGTTCGCAATAAATGTAAATGGTGATTTGGTTGGTGTATTTCAGCAGGTGTTGAGGTGTATTGAAGTATTTCTGTGAGCATTTTGGCAATTTGTGAGTATTTATACTAGAAAATTTGTATACCTGTGTATTTCCATAAGCAACAGTGTCAAGAAAATTACCATGCCCAGAAAGAAATGTCTGTGTATTCGTACAGATGCAGATCTGGTGAGGTAATCCTCTATAGTGTTTGAAAATTACATGTAACTTCCGTATTGTTCATCATATGCAGGGGTGGATCCAGGATTCTTTGAACATGTTGAAAAGGGGCAGTTGAAAACTTTCATCATTACGAAATGCATGCGCCGAAGGTGTGTGCCTTCAGAGTCGAGGGATCTGGGGCCATTTGGAATTTTTCCCGGGGGGATTGGGTGGGTTGCAACCCTTCTTAAATCTGCCACTGATAGAAACTTTAGCCACTTTAGAAATACTGTATATGTTTGCTCGTGTTTCATTTTTACCCTGTTTTTGTCCCTTATAGATGAGGGGATGAATTTAATATGTGAAAGTGAAAATTTCAAACTGAATGACTGAAATATGGACAAACATGCCACTCATGAGAGTATGGTGATTTCTGGCAAATTTAAGATGAGGTGAAAATGGTTTCTGATATAAAAGAGCAAATATAACCAGGGTCGAAAATAACGATGTATAAAATAATAATTGAGTGCACCATGTCCTTAGACCGTTTTTCACATTTTTTTTAATGGGAAAATCAGTAATTTGATCCAGTGTTTTCATATGAACATGATGAATAAAAAAAAATGTTAAATGTAATTTCTTGTTATTCTGGATTTTCATAGGAACCACAGCATACTTTTAGTGCATGTATAATCTTCCCACCAGATCGTAAATTATTCTCAACATGAAATAAAATAATATTTTTAAAAAAAATTGCATGATTTTTTTTGCCATTGCAATGGACAATCTCAAAACATTCAGAATAATTATGCACATTTCTGTACAAGTTGGTCTTTCAGATCATAGTAAAGCACGCTTTTACGTAATATTAAACTCGTACAAACAAGATGCACACACAAAACGTGACAAGTCGATACACTCTTACACACAAATAATTATACAGAAAAAATATTGATAAATTTGAGCAGACGCAGAACTCCAAACAAATTGAGATTTTGGCACTTTAATATGGCAAAATGATTCCAGATTATGCATTATTGATTTATCGTTGGCAAATTGACAAATTGTGAAAATTGCTAGAAAACAGGGTGTCTTTTGATAATCATGTTTCAAATAGAATGGTTTAGAAATCTTTGAAATCAAAACACACTCAAAGGTTCACAGGAGGCCAATGTTTTCCGTATTTTACCAAACCATATTGCAAAACTTTGTCCTATATTTTTTATACAAAAAGGGGATATAGGTACTATAAATCTGGTTTTATTCACGAGAATTTTATTTACGCATAATTTCACAAGAGATCTCTCTCGTGAAAATAAAATTATCACTTAATGAAGTATGATAATATTGTGACAATATATATATATATTATAAACGTAATACCAAAGTTATAATGCTCAATATAATTTTATCAAAATTTGTTCACTGTTTCTGAAAAGCACGGAATTATCAACACCATGAATACAGCGAATACTAACAATGCGAGTTATTTCCCCTTGTACATCTGCCTTGGAGATGTAACTTTTAAAACAAACGTTTGTTTCACTGTTGTCATTTGCATTTATATACTAATGATGAATGTTTTTAATTATCAGTTATAGCATTTTTCGCTTGTTGACATTTTTTTTCTTGTTTACGGGAAATTGGTTATCGTATACAATGTTTTTATATTTGTTCATTTTGTCTTCATTATACATGTATCTTCAACATAAAAAAATAAAATAAACGTGTTTCACACTTGCATGGAATTTCATTTTTGTTCTTCTCATCCCGTCAACACTTGTTGAGATGAAAGATTGGTCAGATGCCATATAGTTTATGGGATTCATTATAATTATTTGAGAATGTTGATAAATGGAAAACTTCAGCTATTAGGCGATCAGCTATTTTGAGTTGCATGCTAATTAAGCGATGTGACCTACGTCACTGTCTAAAATGAAAATATAAACCGATACAATCTCTATAATCTCTATACGCCACCTTTTGGTTACTTCATAAAGGTGAAATTTGCAGTTTCTCGTTAATATCTCGAATACGCGTGCAGCGATTTCGATCCGGTTTTCGATGTTGTTCTTAGAATGATGAGTTCTATAAATATGGAAATTTTAATTTTTTTTACTCGTGGTCGTATTGATAAAAACAATTATTGCGATTAGACCAAAACTTTTGTTAAAAAGGTTAAAAATATATAGCCGTAGAGTAGTTTAATATACAATGCATACATTGGCTAGATTGAATGAAATTCACGGCAACTATTGATATTCCTGTTATCCACGTAAGAATACAAATTACACAATTACACACATTCAATGTCGTTTCACAAATACGATATTATAACAATTTCTGTTCATCCCAGATTGTTTTTAAAAAAACTCAATTTGTATAAAACGTCGAATATTTGAAACTTGTAATACAAAAAAAAAACATTTTGACACTTTGCATGCCTTTTAAACACATAAATGGCCACCCATATACTTAACACATCAACTCCTGAAAAAGAATATGACTCTTATGTAATTCAATGACTTGGACCAGTTCAAATGTGTCTTTAGGGGTGCATGGGTTAATCTTTACTTCCTTGTAGTCACAGCACTGAACGTGATATTTAATTATTTCTTATGAAATAGCATGGATCGTGATATTTATATATCTCTCTCTCTCTTGCATGCTATGATATAAATATCTCAATGTTGGGTCTTGAATGAAAAGACGTGTTTAGAACTCAGGTGGACCATGAATACATCGAATGCAAAATAGATTATCTTCTATTGACCTTATAAAGAATTTTTGTACAAGCGATCTTTAATATCTTACATATAAATATCGTATTTATTTTGTCATTGTTATCATTGGTTAAAGATAAAATCTTGATTCAGGTACCCGTTTGACAAATCATATTGTATATAATTCAAATGATATGAAATAAGATAAAATTGAAAGACGAATGATCAATACGGATTAGGGTTAATATCTGTCTGTCTGTCGGTCTGTCTATCTATCTATCTGTCTGTCTATCTATCTATCTATCTATCTATATATATATATTTATCTGTCTATCTATCTATCTATCTATCAGATTTCATTCATATCTTATACACTAAGAATGGAAAAGTAAAGTTATTAAAAGGTTTAAAAGTAATTCAATGAATATAAAGATTAAAGGACAAAAGAGAAAGAAAACCAATGCGTTATAAAAATTGTCCTGGATCTAACGTAATTTAGATTTTAATGACGTAATACAAACAGAATCCCCATTACAGTCCCAGATCCTAGTCAAATTCTTCAATGTCATGTGACGTCATAATTGCCTTTTACTAGAATGTTTCGCGCTTTATGCACTCCAACAAAGAAAGGACGGACCAATCCAATAATTAAAATATTGCGCTTGAATTTATTATTCGCCGCCAGGAGGCGGCGAATATATTTCAAATTAAGTTAGGAAGTAGTATATGGAAGGAGCTGTTAGTTTCTTTGAACGCGGAAGTAATGACGTAGTAATTTTATTTGAGGCAAAAACGCTATTAAATTTCAGATATGAAAGTGATGTTGGTTTGTTTCATAAATAATCAGCATCTAAATTTTTTTAATGCAATTAAGGTATAATATCGCGATTCGTATTTTTGAAATAACGATAAGTGGGAGACATTAGTCGAAATGATGGGAGCAATCATTACGTGATTGCTTTTGATTTTGATAAGAGCATGATATCCTATTATATAAGTTTAGTGGACGACGGAAATGTGGAACAAAATGTTTTTTATCATTTAAAATGATTTCGTTTGTGCAAAACGGAATAAATATAACACCGAAAACGAAATGTGTCGTATGAAATATTGATGATTGGGAGAACAACAAAGTGAAAACGGGTCGGACGATTTACTAAAACAGACCTTAATTACCGAAGCACACCATTTTTACTTTTATTTCGACATAAAAACTGTAGTACATGTAGTATATGTTAAAGTCTACATATAATAAAATGTTACTTTTAACACGAGTTTTGTGTAATAATGGATAAAGTCAGAATTATAATGTTAAACAAGATCGAACCACTCTAGCCGACAAGGCCAACAATGAACGAAACAGACTGGAATATGGGCTTGTTTTAAAAAAAAAATTCTGAATTATTCCATAAATGTTTTTCTAAATTACGTTTTATATTCTTGATATATACTAATATTTAATACATTTTCTTAAAAAAAAATCCAAGTTCTTCACCATTGTTGACAACCATTATGCAGAACAGTGAAAATTACTGCAACTGTCATTTTGTAAACTTTTACATATATAGATATTGCTACATCGCTGATGTCAATTGCTATATAAACACTACTAAAATGAATGATTACACTGGATGAATTTGACCAGGAACATGATGACCACTCCATTTCTCACTACTGTCTGTGAACTTGGTGTTAGTTGACGAGAAATCGCCGTTAAATTAGTTCTGTTGACTCTATTTTCACAAAAATGTTATCTGGTGGGACTTTTTGTCGTAATAGATATTAACAGCGATATATAAAGCTAATATATTAGCTTTATATATCGCTGATATTAAGTAACTGAAAGCTTGCATTCATTTATTCCCAAACTTCCTTTGAAATACCTTTGGCGGCGAATTGATGCTTTGCATCAAATTTTTCTTGTTTTGTATTGATATATGTTTATTTTTGTGCTCTCTAATGAATACCATTTTGATTTTGGGGAAATCTCCAATTCTTGGGAATTCCCCGTTCAAATGGAATGCTACGACTGAAGGATAAATTCTTGACAAGATTTTCCTTTTGTTTACACGGGGAAAAAAGAATTGTTTACAATTCACCGAAAGGACGGTCATGCATTAACTGGACGGCATTTAGTATATAAAATATCTGAAACACGAAAAGGCATTTGAAGACTTCAAAAATCACCTAAATTTTTCGATAGTGCAATACTTCAAGTTTGTATGTTTTATCATTTTATTTTGGAAGTCATTTGTTGAAAAAAGTGCAGATAGGTCATACATGTAATTGATTACCATTGACATCGATATGAATATTGACAAAACAAAATTCTGATATTACTGATTCGTTTTGTGATCGCTTTATTTGATGTAAGTTCAATCTCGGTGAGCTAGAAGAGTCGGTGCTTGATTAATGTTTGCTGCTACTTTAAACTCATACGCCTGTGTGAATTAACCCTGTATATGATGTACATAAAGATGGCCCTGATGTTATGTTGCTGATATTGATTTGATTTCAGCTGACTATTATCAGATTAAGTCATAACTTTTACATACAATTCGTTCTTTCACCGAATTTGATAATTTTGTTTTATGATAAAGCGTGTCTTTTAGTAAGTTTAGTCTAGTTTAAAAAAAAAACTATCAAAACCAAATACATTGTGCAGAGAAAACACAAACACATTTACATATCAGTTACATATGATAGGATTGAGAAAGTTCATGATAGGTAATGATAGACAAACATATTTTTGTTAACTCCCCAGCCAATACTGTCTTCAGCTTTTTTTCAGATTTACAAAACATAAAAAAAAAAACAATGCAATAGAATTGAAAATGACAATTTATTAACATAGATAAACATATTTATAATTCAATTACATATGATGACATTGAGATTCTAAACTATATAAGACAAAAATGTATGTATGCTTAGTGAACTTCCTAATCAAAAATCAACAAACAGTATTCAAACATTGAATAACAAGGGAGGTTTTATGTTCAGGGCTGATATTCTTTTTCGATATATATATATATATATATATATATATATATATATATATATATATATATATATATATATATATATATATATGTGTGTGTGTGTGTGTGTGTGTGTGTGTGTGTGTGTGTGTATACATATATATTCGTTTATTGTATTGTTTTGCATTACAAAAAAAAGAGACAGGATGCGTGTGTACAATAACTACAGTATAACTCGCCTATTACGAATTTTAAGGGACCTTATTGTTGAATTCGTTGTAAGAACAGATTGTTATATAGTTATAACGAAGATGGCTGAAGGGTTACAACGAAAGTTGTTAAGAAAAAAAAAACAATCTAAATCTAGGCTAAACGGGAACTTTCCCGGAAGTCAAAAATGTTTTCTTGCTTTTTATTTACACAATAAATTTAATTTTTGTGTGGCAAGTGACATTTGTTTAAATGATACTGATTTAATGATTCATTATGCTCGTTATATTCAAGTTTTATTGTATACCGTCTAAACCAATTTATGAGGGTTTTTTATAAACTCTGAAAACTGTCGAAATAGATATCCATGTTGTTTAAAGTCGATATTATCATAATTACCCGACAAAGGGCGCTTACCACTGGTGGAGGACACGCCGGCGCTTACAATGGCATATAAGTCGAACATAAACGTGACGGACAAATTGAAAAATAGTTTCATTTTTTAATAAAAGATACATTTTTACTCTAAAATTTTATTTTTTGTTTTGTTGTTTCTGATCAGTTTAGAGCCATTATTTGAAAAACAAAATCAAAGTCGCAAATTTAGTTTTTAGGCAGTGTCTACCACAGAGGCTCAAAGTTGTGAAAACGAATCCTGTTTCGTTCCCCGGTGTATAGACAAGCAGTAACGAAATAACTCAAAATGGATAGTCAGCGCGAGTTCATTAGGACCTAAGCCGATTTTATGAGAAAATTTGCCATTTTACTTGCGGGAGGCCGGTGGTCTCTTCCCGGGTAAATTGTAACCAGATTCTCTCCTCCACCATTAAAAACTGGGCGCCACCATATAACTGAAAACTGTTGAGGCCGGTGGTCTCTTCCCGGGTACAATGTAATCGGATTCTTCCATCCACCAATAAAAACTGGACGCCGCCATATGACAGAATGTTTTTTAGTGTTGGCGGAAGGCAAAATGAAAAAAGCATAAAAAACCAAAATTTAAATAAAAAAGAAATATTACATTAAAATGTTGAATTTTATTGTTTTATGTTTAATATTTTCCATCCTCCTATCCAATTAAAAATATAATAAATCTATAAAAACTTAAAATGCCACCTAATCTTTATCTGCAACCTTGAAATTTAACCTTTATAATGCAACCATGCATTTATATTGCGGCCTTACCTTATAATGATTATAACCAAAGAACGTGATCCACCCATAGCAGAATGGCAGCTGCAACTGGTCTTGGCACGTGCAGCCAATCAGATGTCAGGATTAGTAAACGTTAAGTATAAATTTTTGACTTAATAAATGAATCTTAACTTATATTAGGGTTAGAAATATCATGCACAAATCACACAAAATACAAAATGCAAGTTCATTTCTATCATCGCTAATGAAATATTTTTTACGGAAATGCAGCTATACTTGCAATCCCGTAGTCTCTCTCTCTCTCTCTCTCTCTCTCTCTCTCTCTCTCTCTCTCTCTCTCTCTCTCTCTCTCTCTCTCTCTCTCTCTCTCTCTCTCTCTCTCTCTCTCTCAGGATTTAATCAGTCAACTGAAAATTGATATGGGTGTTTAAATTTGTACTCTATACAGATTCAAAAGGCGGAAGTGAACTGGATTTATTCTTACAAATCTTCATCCCTTAATACTAACCTGTTGTTAGGTTATAGAAGCATTAGGCGTTATATACAGATATTATGAATTAAATGTATTAAGTTGACTGAACTGATCAACACATTACTACAGGATTTTGTATAATCTGGTAAAGGTATGCTCGGTATCATTCGTCTTTTAACAAGAATTGAAATACGAAATAATTAAAAATACATGACTTGATTATCTCTAACTATAACGTATCAGTAATATATATATATGTATATATATATATATATATATATATATATATATATATATATATATATATATATATATATATATATATATATATATATATATATATAAATAACTCCTCGTCACAGTTTGTATCTACGATTCAACAAATTACATCGAACAGTTAACTCAACATTCAGTGATACATTCCGCACTGGGAAATTATACCGACCAAAAAATTGACAAGATATTGGCATATCAGTAATTTGTGTATCTTTATTAGTATATATGAAATTATCATATGCCGATAAAGCCCTGCTATATCAGATAACCTAGGAGAGATTATAAACACAATATGCATTTGAAAAAGGAATTGTACTATTGAAATGTTGAAGTTGACTGTAGAAAAGCCAAACTCATTACGTTTGTTGTATAAAATATCCAAGTATGAAGCTTATGTGCTTGTCATTAAATTCTAATGGGATTTATCACATTGGCATTAATAATCGACAAAACCTCGTCGATAAATCAAATTAAAGTCCATCGCTAGCTTTCCGTCTTCTGAATATAGTCTGCTTTCCCACTGGAACCTAAACTGATTTTTGTGAGAAAGTTTACAGTTTACTTGTTGTTGGCCCGGATACATTATAAATAATATAAACATAACACCAAAGTTATAATGCTCAAGACGATATCGTTTCTGTCAATTAGACTTCATCAGTTGAGCTCTAATTTGATTTGAAAAGTATGTGTATTTTCCTAAAGATAAAGTGGTATCATACAAGTCCAAATTATATATCTGAAAGTATAGCGTTAAGAGTAACCACTGTAAAAATCATCTTAGCTTTAGACTTTTCGAATATTAAATAGTGATAACAGTGCCAAATATTACTTTAATATAAGAGAACAGCTGGTATCGAAATACCAGGTTTGATGTATACCCTCGGGGACTCAAAGTTCCACCAGCAGTGGTAACGACCTAGTGGTTATAAATTTCTAACACCAAAGTTATAATGCTCAAGACGATATCGTTTCTGTCAATTAGACTTCATCAGTTGAGCTCAATTTGATTTGAAAAGTATATATTTTCTAAAGAAAGTGGTATCATACAAGCCAAATGATATATCCGAAAGTATAGCTGAAATCCGTCTAAGAGTAACCACTGTAAAAAATGACTATCTTAGCTTTAGACAATTTTCGAATTTAAATAGTGATAACAGTGCCAAATATTACTTTAATATAAGATGAACAGCTGGTATCGAAATACCAGGTACTAGGTTTATGTATACCCTCGGGGACTCAAACGTTCGGGTGGTAACGACCTCAAAAACGTTCCATGCCAGCAGTTTCTGGTCAACGTTGAGCTCTAATTTGATTTGAAAAGTATATTTTCTAATAAAGTGGTATCAACAAGTCCAAATTATATATCTGAAAGTATAGCTGAAAGTCTAAGAGTAACCACTAAAAATGACTCAGCTTTAGACAATTTTCGAATTTAAATAGTGATAACAGTGCCAAATATTACTTTGATGGTTATAAATCATATAAACATAACACCAAAGTTATAATGCTCAAGACGATATCGTTTCTGTCAATTAGACTTCATCAGTTGAGCTCTAATTTGATTTGAAAAGTATTGTATTTTCTAAAGATAAAGTGGTATCATACAAGTCCAAATTATATATCTGAAAGTATAGCTGAAATCCGTCTAAGAGTAACCACTGTAAAAATGACTATCTTAGCTTTAGACAATTTTCGAATTTAAATAGTGATAACAGTGCCAAATATTACTTTAATATAAGATGAACAGCTGGTATCGAAATACCAGGTACTAGGTTTATGTATACCCTCGGGGACTCAAACGTTCCACCAGCAGTGGTAACGACCTAGTGGTTATAAATAATATAAACATAAAACCAAAGTTAACACTCAAACGATATCGTTTCTGTCAATTAGACTTCATCAGACTCTAATTTGATTTGAAAAGTATGTGTATTTTCTAAAGATAAAGTGGTATCATACAAGTCCAAATTATATATCTGAAAGTATAGCTCCGTCTAAGAGTAACCACTGTAAAAATGCTATCTAAGCTTTAGACAATTTTCGAAAAATAGTGATATGTGTATTACTTTGATATAAATCATAAAGTGGTATAATGCTCAAGACGATATCCAAATAGACTTCATCATTGAGCTCTGATTTGAAAAGTATAGTATTTTCTAAGAAATGGTATCATACAAGTCCAAATATATATCTGAGTATAGCACGTGTAACCACTGTAAAAATGACTATCTTAGCTTTAGACAATTTTCGAATTTAAATAGTGATAACAGTGCCAAATATTACTTTAATATAAGATGAACAGCTGGTATCGAAATACCAGGTACTAGGTTTATGTATACCCTCGGGGACTCAAACGTTACCATCAGTGGTACGACCTCATAACACCAAAGTTATAATGCTCAAGACGATATCGTTTTCTGTCAATTAGACTTCATCAGACTCTAATTTGATTTGAAAAGTATGTGTATTTAAAGATAAAGTGGTATCATAAAGTCCAAATTATATACCTGAAAGTATAGCTGGAATCCGTCTAAGAGTAACCACTGTAAAAAAATGACTATCGCTTTAGACAATTTTCGAATTTAAATAGTGATAACTTCCAAATATTACTTTAATATAAGAGAACAGCTGGTATCGAAATACCAGGTACTAGGTTTATGATACCCTCGGGGACTCAAACGTTCCACCAGTGGTAACGACCTAGTGTTATAAATTTATAAACTAACACCAGTTATAATGCTCAAGACGATATCGTTTCTCAATTAGACTTCATCAGTTGAGCTCCAATTTGATTTGAAAAAGTATGTGTATTTTCTAAAGATAAAGTGGTATCATACAAGTCCAAATTATATATCTGAAAGTATAGCTGAAATCCGTCTAAGAGTAACCACTGTAAAAATGACTATCTTAGCTTTAGACAATTTTCGAATTTAAATAGTGATAACAGTGCCAAATATTACTTTAATATAAGATGGTATCGAAATACCAGGTACTAGGTTTATGTATACCCTCGGGGACTCAAACGTACCAACATAACGACCTAGTGGTTATAAATAATATAAACACCAAAGTTATAATGCTCAAGACGATATCGTTTCTGTCAATTAGACTTCATCAGTTGAGCTCTAATTTGATTTGAAAAGTATGTGTATTTTCTAAAGATAAAGTGGTATCATACAAGTCCAAATTATATATCTGAAAGTATAGCTGAAATCCGTCTAAGAGTAACCACTGTAAAAATGACTATCTTAGCTTTAGACAATTTTCGAATTTAAATAGTGATAACAGTGCCAAATATTACTTTGATGGTTATAAATCATATAAACATAACACCAAAGTTATAATGCTCAAGACGATATCGTTTCTGTCTGGTTGAGCTCTAATTTGAAAAAGTATGTGTATTTTCTAAAGATAAAGTGGTATCATACAAGTCCAAATTAGAAAGTATAGCTGAAATCCGTCTAACCACTGTAAAAATGACTATCTTAGCTTTAGACAATTTTCGAATTTAAATAGTGATAACCAGTGCCAAATATTACTTTAATATAAGATGAACAGCTGGTATCGAAATACCAGTACTAGGTTTATGTATTTACCCTCGACTCAAACGTTCCACCAGCAGTGGTAACGACCTAGTGGTTATAAATAATATAAACATAACACCAAAGTTTATAATGCTCAAGACGATATCGTTTCTGTCAATTAGACTTCATCAGTTGAGCTCTAATTTGATTTGAAAAGTATGTGTATTTTCTAAAGATAAAGTGGTATCATACAAGTCCAAATTATATATCTGAAAGTATAGCTGAAATCCGTCTAAGAGTAACCACTGTAAAAATGACTATCTTAGCTTTAGACAATTTTCGAATTTAAATAGTGATAACAGTGCCAAATATTACTTTAATATAAGATGAACAGCTGGTATCGAAATACCAGGTACTAGGTTTATGTATACCCTCGGGGACTCAAACGTTCCACCAGCAGTGGTAACGACCTAGTGGTTATAAATCATATAAACATAACACCAAAGTTATAATGCTCAAGACGATATCGTTTCTGTCAATTAGACTTCATCAGTTGAGCTCTAATTTGATTTGAAAAGTATGTGTATTTTCTAAAGATAAAGTGGTATCATACAAGTCCAAATTATATATCTGAAAGTATAGCTGAAATCCGTCTAAGAGTAACCACTGTAAAAATGACTACCTTAGCTTTAGACAATTTTCGAATTTAAATAGTGATAACAGTGCCAAATATTACTTTAATATAAGATGAACAGCTGGTATCGAAATACCAGGTACTAGGTTTATGTATACCCTCGGGGACTCAAACGTTCCACCAGCAGTGGTAACGACCTAGTGGTTATAAATAATATAAACATAACACCAAAGTTATAATGCTCAAGACGATATCGTTTCTGTCAAACGAGACTGTGGACTCACGGCGGTTGTGACCGGTCGACAGGGGATGCTTACTCCTCCATGGCACCTGATCACACCTCTTGGTTTCCAGAGGTCCGTGTTTGTCCATTTTTACCGGATTTGTATCTATGTCCTGGACATTCTATTGATTTATACTTTGGTATCTGAAATTTGTATATTTCTACTCCACTATTAAAAACCGGCCACCACCATATAACTGAAAATTTGTTGAGTGTGGCGTGAAACACTATCCAAAATCAAATCAAATGACGTCTGCTTCATTTCAATAAAGAAACAAATCAGCTAATAAAGGAACAAAATTGGTATTTCGGTACCAGCAGAAAATCTTATACTAAAGTAATATTTGACACTGATAGCACCATTTAAAATTCTAAATTCTTCTAAAACTAAGATAGCCATCTTTTTGCAGTGGTTTTTCTTAGACGGATTTTGGCTATACGTTTAAATTTATTATTTGGGCTTGTCCGATACCACTTTCTTTTTAGAAAATTTATCAAATTGGAGCTCAACGGATGAAGTCTAATTGACGGAAACGACCGGCCTGAGCATTATAGCTTTGGTATATATACCGTTGTCTTGTTATACAAATGAAAAAAAAAAGAAATAAAAACACATAGGTTAAAAGCCATCAACTGTTAATCGTTGATTCGACATAAGATAAAATCGCATTTGAGACAAAATCTCAAATCATCAGTCATTTTGACAATTTTTTCATAACTTCTCATTTGATTAAGGAATAAACAACATTCATTTATGTTTTTGATATACAGTAAAACTTGCATTAAAGGCCACCTCTGTATAAAGGGCACCTGCATCTAAAAACCATTCAAATATAACCTTTGTCAACTTTGTTGTAATGAATAAACCTCTTTATAAAGACCGCCTGTCTGATAACGGCTATCCTTTGCCAATTCCTTTGAGTGACCTCTATAGATACGTTTGACTATACCTAAATGCATTTCCATTTTCGCATTAGAGGTATTTGTAATATTGTATGTTTGCAATGTAAACCCCCTTTTGTGGTCATTCATTCAGAAATACCGACATTGAACAGGAAGTTTATGTAAGTAAATGAAAATATTATTTACATTGATATGAAGCGACAAAAAGAAACATTTTGTCACGGGTGATATGAAATTTGAGATATTTTATATTGTGTCAGTAATTAACGCCAAATCATCTGAAATGTTTTGACGTATTTATTTATTTATTTTTAAACAACACAGCGACAATCAACATATCATATAGCTTCCTTTTTCAGTTTACGTTACGTACATAAAGATGAACATCCATACATAGATTTGGAAGGAAAGAATATTAATTGGCTAATTACAGATTGAATTATAAATTAATCATTTACAGTCAAAAATATTTATATTATGTTAACAGGAAAAAGACAGGTGGCTTTTATAAATAGGTTTATTCATTATAGAAAAACGTTTAAAAGTATATATCTTAATGACCTTTATAAGCAGGTGCCCTTTATTCAGAGGTCAGGCAAGTTTACTGTAGTTGTATATTGTTTCGTGGATAAGCCGCGGGTTGACCATTCATTGAATACGCACTTGGCTAAATGATGTTCATGTACGAAGTTGAGGAGTAGTGGTATTATAACAAAAAAGTGTGGGAGTTTGTTCCCACTATTCGGTGAACTAAAACAATGCCTCAAATTAAATATGAAAACTTAAATATATTTCTAGTAAATGGAACCGGATTAAATTCAGATATTTCCGTCTTGATCTTGGTAAATTCCGGAAAAAATACAATTCATCGAAACATCGAAAAGAAAAACAGTTTCCTTCAGCAAAACGTCTTATAGCTGATATCAATGTAATATTTGTGTATTATTATACAGGAATATTCAAACAATTAAAAGAAATATGTTTTTATGTTTTATGTCATCGACATTAACTCATCAACCCCTGAG